>JADGMU010001232.1:0-90954 GCA_016920895.1 Vaccinium myrtillus | reverse complement strand
AGAGAGGAAAGAGTACTAGTAGGGGTGAAACCGGTCCGGTTCGGTCCGGTTCTTGACCATTTTTTAGAGAACCGGTGAAAACCGGTTCGGGACTAATAGAGAACCGGAACCGAGTTTTTAAGGTCGGTTCGGTTCGTGTTTCGGTTCGGCCGGTTCGGTTCGGTTCATAGGTCGGTTCGGTTCCTGGAGAGAGAGAGAGAGAGAGAAGAGATCGCGATATATATACATATATAGATACATCAGTTCTAAAAAAACTATACAGAGGCTTAAGAATATCAACGAAATATACCCAAATCAGTTTCAGACTTCAAGAACGAACAAATCTCGATTTTTGCACAGAATACATCAAGAGTGAACAGATCTGAAAAAAACTCAACTTGTACACAGAAACTAACCGATTTATATACGTATATATATACATTAGATCTATGATTCAAGATATTTACACAGGTACATACATACATAGATACACACACACACACACATAGAGAGAGAGAGAGAGACGAACATATCGCGTGACAGACAGAGTGACGGAGTCAACGACGAACAGATCGGAAAAAGGAGTTGAGGACGGACAGATCTCGACCATGGCGGCGGCGGCGTTCCCCTTTTTCTTCGCCTGGGTTTTTTCTCTCTTTACTCGGTTGAAATCAGAAAAAGACGTTGATTGGGTAATGAAGTGAAATGGGCTAATAAGCATATATATATATATATAGTATGAATCACGGGAACATAATAAATATAATTTTTCCCACTAAAAATGTAAGCTGTTGTGCCAGCCAAGTGGTAAAAACACTTCACTCTACGTCAGAGGTCGGGGGTTCGATCCCCACCTCCTAATTTTTTCAAGCTATATCACATGTACCGGTTCGGTCCGGTTCGGTTCGTGAAAAAATACTCCCGAACCGGGAACCGAACCGGTTTTAAAAATTTTAAAATATCAGGAACCGGACCGAACCGGAAAAAGAAAAGAACCGAAAAAAATTACCGGTTCGTCGGTTCGGTTCGGTTCATCGGTTTATATTTTCACCCCTAAGTACTAGGGTTTCTGATGACAGCGTGAGGCTTACGCTTAAATAGAAGAAAGTACAAAGAGTTAAGTTATCGTGTGGGTGGAGCGCATTACTCTTCTCATGTGTTTCCACTTTAATTGGTTGACCTACTTACCGCCTAAGCATTTTCACATCAATTACTATACTAGTACAAGTATACAACCATGCCTGTCGTAAATATACCACCCACTCACGTAAGTGGAAAGACCTTTTTGCCCCCGAAAAAAGAAACAGGTAAGTGGAAAGACCTCATTCATTCTCAACTGTTTCAATCTTCTTTTTTTTTTACAATCAACTGTTTCAATCTTTTTTTTTTCAATAATTGGATGTCGAGCTAGCTTACGTGCATATCTCGAGTTATTTTGAGATCTTGAAGTTAATGATCGGGGATAACCCCTATAGCCCCAAGTGTTTGAATCTTTATTTATTGTGTGCAATGACACATTTTCATTTCTTTAAACTTTATTGGGTCGCCCCATCTATCTTGAAGACATATAGTGATACACTTCTTCGCTAATTAACCATATTCTTAAATTACATAAAGTTACATTTAGCAAATACTAACACTGTTTTTTTTTTTTTGTTTTCCCGGATAAAAGAAATTTATTAATCTTTAAAATAATTACAAAGATTAAATTGATTGAGGAAATAATAGCAAACGCCTCCCAAGGCCAAAAGGCAAGGCAAGAAGCCAAACATCAAGGACCAAACACTCAAAAAAAAAAAAAAATTCAAACCAAACACCAAAAAACCACCAAACGACAAAAAACCATCTGAAAAACACATTTAGGATAGAGCCACATCAAACAAATACAGATGACCCCAAAAAAAAAAAAAAAGGAAAACCCAAGACCTAAAGAAAAAACCGCCAATACCCACACCCAAGCTCAAGAAAACACCGAACCAATCAAGCAGAAACTGAACAAGAACAAAGAAAACAAACCGACAAATACAACACAACCCTGTCTAGGGATGACAATTACCTCCGTTCCGTTCCCGCCTCCGACCTCCCCGCCCCGATCCAAGTGGGTAATCCCCGATCCGATAAGCAAATGAGGCGAGGATGATATTTGCTTCCCCCGATCCGACTCCGATGATAGTTATTACTAATTTTTATATGCATATATTTAGATATATTTTGTTATTTTGGTATTATAAGAGCAAAATACCTGATAATAAATCATTATTTTGTGTCTTTGTTTACTTTGTGATATTTTTTTAACTATCATTACTTATCAATATCTTGTTTTCTTGTCAAAACATTCTAAAGAACAAAGTTATCAAAAGCTTATAAGGTAAACGGGGAGTGGGGACCCGATTTATCCCCCAACTCGACACATCTCCAATTTTCCCCGCTCCGGGTTCCGATCCGACCCGTTGCCATCCCTAACCCTGTCTAACCAAGAACAACACCAAACAAGCACCATCACAAAAAGAAGTAGAATTCTAGAGAAATAGAAGCACCATCCTCCATATCATCAATTTCAACCTCCTCCTTTCAGCAATATCCTCCTCTTCCATTTCAAATATCTTTTGCAAGTTATAGCTCTCCCCGCTACCCCCAAACTTAACTCCCAACAAAGTACCAACATTCATCACCTTATGAGCCTCCTTAATTAAAATGGTTGTGTTTGGTTAGACAGTTTAGTTTAGTTTTGATGATGTCAGCAGGTATAATGAGTGGAGAGAGATAGAGAGAGAAATGAGGGAAATGATGATGTCATCAAAACCAAAACTGCCCCAAAACTGTAAACCGAACACTGCCAATAGAATTTCTGTTACTCATGTCAAGTGATGAAAGAGAAGAAGAAGTTGTTCTTAAATTTGACAGGCTTTATCCCAAGTTGAGAAAGAAGTTTCTTCTTCTTGATCTTTCTTTTAGATCTATTAAGCCTCATTTTCATATTTAAAATAGCCCCATGGATAGATCTCACTTTGAATTGTCGGCCCCTTTTTACCCTTAGTAGTACATGATGTGGGGACGAATCGCCGGGATGTAAAAGTTGTTTTGCAATAGGTGAACGTTAGATCGGGATTAAAGCTCGGTCAATTGAACATAAGTGGTAACAGAGGGCCGAACAGACGGGAGTTGAGAGTTGGACGAGGAGAGGAAGGTTTGGAGGGAATTGACGTTGGAGAGGAGGGATTAGAGGTCGTCGATGTCGTAAAAGAGGGATCGAATGATGTCCTATAGCTTATGGTGGTTGGGCCAAAAGTGGGCGATGGTGTCCCAAAATGATGGTCCATTATAAAAAGACGTGTAATTATTGGAGCAAAAATTATAAATATTTTTGTTCATAATTTTTGGATATTCTCGTACCAGATTAAAGAACTATTGTGGCTGTGTTTGGTTAGATGGTTTAGTTTAGTTTTGATGATGTCAGCAGGTGTAATAAATGAAGAGAGATAGAGAGAGAAATGAGGAAAATGATGATGTCATCAAAACTAAAACTAAAATTAAACAAGGAAACGAACAAAGCCTGTGTTGTTTAGGCAGGGAGTAATTTTTTCTTTCAACGTTCTCTACCTTTTCCTTCTAAAACATTTTCTTTTTTTTTTTTTTTTTTTTTTTTCTTGCCTCAACTTCCAAACAGACCCTAATTTTTGTGGAAGCAGAACCTCTTTCGCGCCTAATTTTCCCGGATTAAGTTACACAGCAAGAAGAAGTTTGGTGGGCCGTAATTCTTTTTTTTTTTTTTGATCAGTGGGGCCGTAATTCTTTGAAAACCCTTTCAACAAACACACCTCCTTAATTTTGGCCTAAAGCGCGTTCAGCGATATCCCTTTCGTCTTAATACTCCCTCCAAACACTTAAGCTATATTCACACCTGTCGAAAAATCATTTAATTCTTAAGCTATAATGAATTATATATGCAGTATGTATCTTGTTTGATAAATTTTGCGTAGTTTTATTAAGGAAAAATTAATCATAAATGCACTATATTTTGCCTTTTTAAATGGAATGACAAGAATTTTTTACAATCAAATATAAATGACATTGTTTTTAATATTGATTTAACAAAAGAACAAAACATACCCACTCACATATTTTTAGGGATGGTAATTTCACCCAAAACCAATGGATACCCGAACCAAACCAACCCTATCGGAGCGTTTTTTTATATTTTTCCTACCCATGGGGCGGGTTTGGTTTTCAAAACGTGATACCCAGCGGGTTTGGATTTGGGTTTGGTCTTAGCAAGTATTCGGCCAAACCTAAACCCAAACCCAAACCGATCCATATAATATTACTCATATTATATTTTTATATACATGTAATTATTTTTCAATTCATAACTTTCAGTGATTTTTCGTTTCATCTCCATCCTTATTCCTCTCAAATCCCTTAAAAATCTCAAGAGTCTCTATAGAAACCTCTTAAAAAAAGTTTATTATTTAGTTATATCCTTTGATTATGTTGAAATTTAGATGTTTAATGATAAAATCATACGGTATGTTACTTTTTTTATTTTAATATATAATTTTTTTCCTTCATATGTTCATTAATGGAATGAAAATTAATACGGGTTTGGTGCGGTTTGGATAAAATCCAAATCCATGTGGTTTGGTTATGGTGCACTAAAATTCATACCCGTCGGATATCGGTTTGGATTTGGGTATAGATAAATGCTTTGGGTTTGGGTATGGTAATCGCAAAACCCAGACCAAACCGATCCATTGTCATCCCTACCTATTTTGCATAATCTTGTCATCGAGTTCAAAGTTTCAACCCTAGTTTTTCCAAATCGAACTATATGAATCATCAAATGCTTATTTGCTTGGAACTGATTTACAGATCTTCGAGTACAACGGAAGTGTCGTAGTGGCGATGGTAGGCAAGAATTGCTTTTCCATTGCCATCGATGGTCGACTTGGCGTTCAACTATAGACAATCACCACTGATTTTTAGAAAATTTACAAGATTCATGATAAGTTACTCATTGGTCTCTTAGGGCTCGCCACTGACGCTTAGACTGTCACGTCCCAAAACTCAAATGGTCGACGGCGTGACCAGCCAGTAACATAGTTACCAAGGCCTGACTTCATCTTTCCTTCAAACAAACCAAACGCATAATATCATCTCAAAAGAAATAGCAGAAGCTTTATAGACATTCATTCTCCAGAGTCAACTATGTGTCTCTAAAGACAAAAATATTACTAGTTACATTAATGATAAAAAACTTAAGACAAAGAAAAGTCTTGCTATCTAATACAGCCACAACGACCCACAAAATAGAGCTACGCTTCTTATGCCTGTATACCAACTCTTCCAGCCACATCTATTCACATCAACCCGGAAAAGGTTTAGGAAAAACATTTCATAAGCGAAAGCTTGTGTGGTACGAAATACCGGGGTTACATGTTTGGCCATGGAAATGTTTGATTCTATACAATACTTCAAATCTTCAGGAGAGGGAAGATGCAATTTATCATCAAACATCAAAAGCCATAGTATATCCTTTTGAATCATTTATACTAGTCCAAGTAAAAGGACTCATTATCCTTTCATGGAAGGACACGAAAATAATACTAGTGTTCGACGATATTGCCAGACGTAATGGGGAGTGACCCCTGGTCAGAGAGAGCAACCTATGATACCGATATCATATTGGCCATGTTCGGTTGGGAGCTTTGCTCCGGCTTTGGTCAAGTTCTATTTTGCTGACATCATCATTTTTCTCACTTTTCGCTCTATCTCTCTCCACTTATTACACCTGCTTACATCATCAAAACTAAACTAAACTCCCTCAAAACTCCCAACCGAACAAGGCCATTGGTGTCTGGCCTGCACCCCTCCCTTATTTCCTCGGGCCTCTAGCTTCTTTACCGTCCCCTAAAGCTCAGGACACCGTGCGAACCGCATAGCATATCAGAACCAAAACAAGTAAGATATACAAGTCATGCTCACAAATCATATTCCATGGTCTGACTCATCCATAGTGAAAGTACACGTGAATTGTAATATCCCAAATTTTCAAAAAATAAAATTTGTGATATTTGTAAATATTAATTTTCCTAATTTAATTTTACCCAATTTTGACTTGAGTTGACCATTTGCGGGTCTCTTATTTATTTATTTATTTAGTTATTTATTTATGTTCCCTTTAGACGAGTTAGTGCTCGAGGTGCACAGAATGATTTCAACCGACTTGTCACCAGTGGGCCCGGACGAAAGGCCAGAATAATGTGTGTAATGCGGAGGATGATTTTGAGCTACACAGATGACACTAGCACGACTACTACAGTTGTGGGACCCGAGTCAACCCGATACGCTCACCTGGCAAGCGCATCGTAATGCGTGTCCTACTTTCAAGATTTTTTCCAAACGATTCTGATCACACGGTGACGTTGCCCACGATTTTTCAAGTTCGCACGAATATTTTGGTAATTTTCTGAGACCGAAACCCGGACAGTTCGAACACTGCTCGGAGTAAATTGCACTGCATTGTGCCGCATCGCGCGTCCCATGCTGCCCCCGCCCCCCCCAAATTACTCCCACACTCCACCCATCACCTCCACTCACCAACTCACCTTCCACCTCCTACTACACTTCACTCCACCTCTCCCATCACACCAAACCAACACTCCACCACCAACCCCATTTCCCCTACATAAACCCATCACCCCTTTCCCCTCATAATTTTCGGCAGAGCAAGAGGGAGAGATTGAGAAATTCTGGAAAAGAAGAAGAAAGGAGGAGAAGAAGAGAAAAAGAGGAGAGAGATCACCACCACGTTTTCCAATTCTCGTCCATAACACTCGTCCATTTTCATGGCCAATTTCCTCCTAGGTAAAGTCGTTTTTAGGCTTAAATTTCTAAACAAAAGTTGTAGAGGGTGTCGAGTACTTCGATTTCGGTATAAGAATCACTCAAATCGGTTTAGTTTTGAGTGAGTTATAGCCATCCAAAGTTCAGTAAAATTCTTTCGGCTACATTTCCAGGCAGCCCACTGACCTTCACAAATCTCCATTTTTCTCCTCGTTAAAGTGGATTTCGGGTTTAGATTCCTTCACGAAGATTGTAGATCACTTCAAGCTCTTCGTTTTAGGTTCAAGAATCACTCAAAACGGTTGAGAAATGACCACGTTATTGCGGCCCGAAGTTTCTGGTCTAGTCAAACCGAGCAGCTCACTGAACCTTTACAAATCTTCATTTTTCTCATTGTTGGAGTGCGTTTTAGGCTTAGACTTCTTCATCAACGTTGTAGAGCACTTCGAGAGCTTCGTTTTAGACACAAGAATCGCTGGAAACGGACGAGGTTTGAACCCGATATCGCAGCCCAAAGATTCTGTTCGCAAGGAGTTCTTTCATTGCCACTGAAATACCACCGGACCTTACCGTCGAGCTTTTCGTCCGGACTAAAGGTAGAAACTGGTACCCAACCTATTCCAAGCTTTTGAATGAGTTAGAATAGTCTAGGAGTAGTTTAAAGTTGATGGGTTAAAGCCCCAAGTCAAGGGTTTCACGAAACCCGAGCCAAAACGCGATGTACCCTTTTAACCCGAAACTTTATTTTCGTGCTTAGTAAACTCTAGATCCATCGTGGTTCATGTTGTTAATTATTCCAAGCATGTTTAATACTTTAATAACTGTTTATATGAGTTTCTCCATAAATTTATTGTGCTTAACCTTGTTCTTGATCGTTGTGTTAAAGTTAGAGGTTTAAAGTGTAATTTTGTGAAATTTGGCGTGCGTACTTGTGTATCATTCACTTAAACCTATTTTTATCAACTAAATGTCACTACTGGAAATTTAGGAGTTTAACGAAATGACCAGAATGCCCTTCGGGTGTAAAATGACCATTTTGCCCTTGTGTGTGTAAATTACATAATGTGTAGTTTTGTACTTAGTAAGAAAATCAAGGAATTGCGTTTTGTGACAAGTTAGGACTTTATTAACCAAAATAAAGTATTTTTACGTATTTACCCTTGTCGGTGGCAAAATTACATTTTTGCCCTTGTATTATGTTTATTTACAAAAAAGGCCCCCAGAGTTTGTAAAATTACACTAAGGACCCTAGAGTCGTGAAATTATGTTGGACACCCTTGTACTTACTTAAAATGACGTTGGTGACCCTTACTTTCTTTAAATTATGTTTTGACCCCAATAGTTTAGTAAATTACATTTTGGCCCCTATAGTTTGAAATTATTACGTTTAGACCCTTGGTTTTCGATTACTTGAATTTCGTGAACCTGTGAATCGAGATATTCGGTTGCGACCCTTGAGATATCGTTATCACTTTGCTTCTACTGTTAAATGCACTTTTCATAAATGTGTTGAATGTTAGAATGGACAACTAGGTTCCGGGTTGGGTGATGATCGTGACGCGAATATCACATAGACGATGAGGTTAATGGAAAAGTGAATTGGAATTGATTATTGGGGAGTCACCCCGAGATTTGTTGAATGGCAGTCAGCCAAGTGATTTCGTTTTGGAGGAATATTTGGCAGCCTGCCAGGATTTCGAAACCCTAGGATATGACAATCTGTGATTACTTCATTTGAATTCTGAGGCGTTAAAAGGGTGGATGTATTATAGACCGAGTCACGGCTATATACCTACAGGAGCTGACAGTTGTCACTCGTAGCCCAGTGGTACGGTCAGTCCCTGGGAAATTCATCCTTGTGAGGGCGGGACGGTTGGATTGGATTAAGTAACTTATACCTTCCGTCGGGGCTCCCGGTCAGGGCAAGCAAGGGGGGAGTATATCACGGATTGGTCATATTCCTTAGTGGTTAACCGGGAGGAAAGTTCTCTAGGTTGAGAACTTAGATGAATATGTAAGTTAATGGTTAGTAATGAAATCAGCTATGTGTTTAATTTCTGCCGTACGATGTATTTCCTGCTTATTCCTTAATTACTGCTTTTCAATCATATATGTTTGTACTTGCATGTTAAGCAAGGGTTGGGAGGGTTAGAGTAGCTATTGAGTGATTTATCGCTCACGGTGTTACACTTCGTGTGACCCTGGTATAATACTATGATGTTGCTTCGCGACTCGGACGTATTATGCCAGACTGTGATCAAGCAGGAAGTCTTTGTTGGTGTCGAAGGAGACGGTTATTTCGGAACCGAGGGTTTTCCGGTAGACCAGGCTCAGGAGGAGCCGTGGAAATCCAGAGTTGAACCTCAATCTGTAGAACCCACGCCTTTATTTTAATGTTGGATCTGTAATATTAATTTCTCAAACTGTACTAAGTATTTTGTAATGGGTTGCACTTCACGTTTTCCAACGTGTACTCTGATGGAAACTCTTTTTATTAAATTAATTCTAATTAGATGTCTTAATTAATGCTTCCGAAAATCGGGGCGTTACATGAATAGGCCACTTTCCGATAATTCACGGTTTACTAGAAATAACACATTTCACAAGGAAAACACGATTTCATTTATATATAAATATACGGGTTTTTTTCCAGCATTTAAACAAGTAACAAGTAGCACATTGTTCACAACACATTTAAATAAAACACATGATTCACCTTTTCTAGTCATTCACACAAAACTTTTCGGAAAGGCATTTAACAAAATACAAGTAACCGAGGTATTGCGTACTCACCAAAAAGTAGCTTCAAGCTTAACAGTTAACACCCGGCTACCTACTCCGCAGTACTTGCACCTAAACACAAAATTATATAGATGTCAATTAAGAGCCATACCCTAATTCTTAATGGGAGTAGTATTTGGTTAAGGATCAGCCGTACTTGACCCAAATTGGTTTCCTTAGGGCATCCTCATCAAGCCCCCTATTTTAACTTTTAACTTTTGAGTTAAAATAGGGAGCCAAACCCCTCAAAACACCCAAAAATCAGCCTCTCTATTTTCTCTACCCAAATTATTTTTGCTACAGTGCCTACTCAAATTTGAGTAGGCACTGTTCACGCATCAAGTATTTTTTATTATTTTTTTCGGTTGTTTTCCCGAGTAGTGTGTCAGGAGAGAGAGGGTGGGTGGGTGGTGGGGGTGGGGTCATGGACACTTGGCTACATGTGTATGGAGGGGGCAATATTTTAATGGCTGGGGGTCCACTCTGCACCTCTACTGAACCAAAACACCACCATTGCACTGAAACAATGTTTTGTTTTTTTTTTTAATAGATTTGAGGGGAATAGTTTAATATAGTAAAGTTAAAATAGAGAGTCTGATTTTATGAGTTTTTTAAAAAGTGACTTGTTAAATTATAAAAAGTGTTTTTGAGGTTAAATTTGGTGTTTTTTTTTGGTGAGTTTGATAAGGATGCCCTTACAGAGGTTTTAGGGTCTAATAGGAAACCCCCAATTTCATTTTCCAAAGACTCTATAGGTTCTGACCATAACTAGCAACAACTAACAAAAATTTCAACCCAGATTCTTGCGTCTAATTGAGTCCAAGTATAGAGCTAATTTATGGGTTCGAGTTCCTAATTTCTTGAACCATTAACTAGTGGGATATATGAAACCTAGCTCTCCATGGACACAACATGTATATATATATAGAACAAGTTTCTAGTAAGGGAACCCTTACAAAAAATTTGCGGGTGAACCCCTGGTGGCCGTTGGATCGCCACGATGGATGAGCGGCTGAGATTAAATAACTCCCACACGCGGGTTAAAAGGACACCCGGGTCAGGATCCGGGTTTAAACCCCCATCCGGATCCTGACCCCCTCATTTCATCTGTCGAACTACTGAGAGAAGACAGAGAAGGGGAAAAACGCGATTCATCAACGGCGACGACATTGAAATCGATTTCTCTCCAAGGTGAATCTCTCTTCTGTTTCTCCTCCTCTCTCTCTCTCTCTCTCTCTCTCGATTTCTCCTTCTTGTTCGTATGAACTGAATCTCTCGTTGTTGGCTTTTAGGGTTTCAATACGTAGACGAGTAAGACGGGAAAAACGCGATTCGAAGAAGACACAGCAGAAATCGATTTCTCAGGTATATCTCTCTTCTCTCTCTTCCCTCGCTCTATCTGGTTCGTCACCTCCAATTTTGAAGTCGGTTTTTCAAATTTTTTAGGGTTTCGTGAATCTGAAATTTGATTTTTTAAACCCTAATTTTTTTTTCAAAATTTGAATTTTTAAACCCCAACAGAGTTCATAATCATCCCTTCACTCGGACATACCTAATTTTTTAGGTTTTTTTCGTTCCAAAATTTTGGATATGTCATTTGGGATAATATTTTTAGGGTTCCACGATAAATTTGGGGCTGGGAATGCTACAACATTGTTAACATTACAGTCGACTTATATAGATCTGGTCTGTTTAGCATGTTGTGTTAAAGACAAAGAATAGTTCATTGTTACTTCCAGCTACTGTTTTTTGGTTCATTGTTAGTTAATTGCTTACCATGGTTATTGCTACTGTTTTTTGGATCTTTCATTTGACATCTTCTTCGATTCCTTGTAGTTGTTTTCTATGAGGGAAGTTATTGTTAGTGTTTGGTTGGACCTCGATGTTCATTTTTTCATTTTTTGCGGTGTCCGTGTCCCTGCTTCTTAGCCCACCAGTTACCGTTGTATTTTCCTACCTTGTATCATATATTTTAAACTACTTAATTTCCCGAGTGCTTGAATAGCTTAAAAAAACTTGGCTGGATGGATTGTATAAGTTTCTAAAAACTGCACTCCTTCCAAAAGTGACCTTACTTTTGAGATACTCCTTCATTTGAGTTTGAGTTACATGAGAATTGTATAAATGAGAGTTCCCATTTCTAAATCTTGTTTAGGGTCCCGAAAATCTCACGACCAGGTCTTTTTGCTTGCTTGGGTATGGTTTCTTTTTGCTGGAAGTTCCAGAATCTATAATACTCCAATTTACACGTCGTTAGTTATCTTCTCCTGCAATTTAAACCATGACATTAGTTCTTGGCCTGTTTATATGATTGCACCCATTTTCTTGCTCCTTGGTTCTGTAAACTTCATTTCACGGTTAGGATTTTCTTGTAATTTGTTTCTGGTTGTTGTTACCTAGGATTTTGTTAGACAGAAAATGATCCCAAATACTAGACAAACTTTACTGTTAGATGCAATGGCTCTCTCTATCATACTAGACTTTCTAATTCTCATTCAGTCATTTAAATTTCTGATATACTATGTTTAGTTTTGAGTCATTTTACTGGCTGATTTCAAGCAGCTTGTCAGTAAAGTACAGTTGTTTAAAAGATTATTTATAATATGTGATTGGAGTAGAAGTTTGCTAGACATGCCTGTCCACAATGAAAAAAGAAAAGAAACATGATAGTGGAATTATTATGACTCCTTTAAGTTGGGTTTCGGCTTGCAATGTGTTATGAATCTGATGATCGAAGTTATGAATTGCAATTTCATATCTGTTATGATTTGTTAAAATAGAGAATGGGTTTATTGTTTGGTCTAATTCTCTCATTCACTGACTCCTATAAGTTGATATCAGCATTAGAATCCAGAATGGGTTTATTGTTTGTTTCTCTTGCTCCGCAGCCCAGTGATGTCTACCTCAACCAACATGGGTAACAATGAAACTCATTACCCTCGATTTCGAAACACGACGTGTAGGTGTGGTTTGAGAGCGGCGGTGAGAATTTCAGAGTCAACTACTAATCCTGGAAGACTCTAAGAGGAGGAGGAGGATACCCTTGCGGGGGAGGGGGGAAGCCGACTAGGGGGGGGGGGGGGGGGGGGCTCTTGGTTGTCGCTCATGCTCAATCCCTTCTATATGATGCAAACTGTTAAAAATAAAAAAAATAAATAAAATAAGGACACGTTAGGTAACAGAAACCCCTAACAGATTCAATAGACATGTTGAAAATTAAGTAGTAAATCTTACCTTTACTACAAACACAAAGGTCATACAAAACCAGTGGATGGAAGGATACAATCAAAGGAAAACCAAAGTAGAACTAAATCCAACTAGTATAAATATTGTGGTTGTGTCATGAGAACACCACATTCCCAATAAATAGATTCCTAAACCATCACATTAGGTATAGCGAATAAAACATGAGAAAAACGAGGAAAATGATTTTGAAAAAATAGAAAGAAAAAGAGGGTGTAACACAATTTTGAAAAAAGACAACCTTTAGACCTTAGATAGATACGGCAATTAATTATACCTTCTCAATGACAGTGGTCTATTTTTTTAAAGTAAGTCTATTCTCATAACAATGTGAATGGCCGATGTGTAAATACATGACTAGTAATATCAACCAAATTAAATAGTGTCCCATGAACATTTTGTTCATGCTATGTTGGTATTATTGTGACAATAACATTTTCCTTTGTAAAAATTCAAAGCTCACCAAACATGAGAATGAGAACTTCAGATCCTCTATTCTCATTTTCCGTTGAGTCCGGACTCTCTAACGTATCTGTCACTAGGGAAAAACTAAAAGAGTGCATTTCACCCAATAAGAAACTAGAAAAAAACCAAAAGACTGCATCTCATCCAAATGACACAATGAATTTGAAAAACACAGAAAAATGGTTTGTAACAATTTAAGTGGAGACTTTTCTAAATCAGTTTTTGATTATTGGTAACTGGGGTTCTTAATTCAAGAGGGCGACACATTGGGGCCACAAGCAAGGCACAGTAGAGGGTAGAACAAAGCAATTTCCTCGAGGATTCATGTCTCATACTTATTAAAATTAGGGTCTAAAAAATCAAATTTCAGATTCACGAAACCCTAAAAAATTTGAAAAACCGACTTCAAAATTGGAGGTGACGAACCAGATAGAGCGAGGGAAGAGAGAGAAGAGAGATATACCTGAGAAATCGATTTCTGCTGTGTCTTCTTCGAATCGCGTTTTTCCCGTCTTACTCGTCTACGTATTGAAACCCTAAAAGCCAACAGCGAGAGATTCAGTTCATACGAACAAGAAGGAGAAATCGAGAGAGAGAGAGAGAGAGAGGAGGAGAAACAGAAGAGAGATTCACCTTGGAGAGAAATCGATTTCAATGTCGTCGCCGTTGATGAATCGCGTTTTTCCCCTTCTCTGTCTTCTCTCAGTAGTTCGACAGATGAAATGAGGGGGTCAGGATCCGGATGGGGGTTTAAACCCGGATCCTGACCCGGGTGTCCTTTTAACCCGCGTGTGGGAGTTATTTAATCTCAGCCGCTCATCCATCGTGGCGATCCAACGGCCACCAGGGGTTCACCCGCAAATTTTTTGTAAGGGTTCCCTTACTAGAAACTTGTTCTATATATATATATATAGGTGGATTTTCTAGTCCAAACCTCCCGAAAATAAGAAAAAAATGATTTTTTTTGTGTTGCAAATTATTTTTGGAAAATCCGAGCCGTCCAATGTGTTCAGAAGGTGTTTTCAAGCGTCCACGCGGGAAATCTTCAAAAAAAAATACTGGGAAGAGCTTGATCCAAGTAGTTTTCGCAAAAACTGTAAATATAAAGTTTTTGCGAAAACTGCTTGGATCAAGCCCTTCCCGGTATTTTTTTTTGAAGATTTCTCACGTGGACCCTTAAAAGCACCTTCTGAACACATTGGACGGATCGGATCGTCAAAAAAATACTCGGATCACGGAGGTCCGGAAGTCCGGAGTCCGGAGGAGAAGCTCTCCCTATATATATATATATATATATATACACGAATTATCCTGTCAAGGATCCCGGAAATCCCGGATTGAAGCGTTTTGAAGCATTTAGAAAATGTTTTTGGAAAATCCGAGCCGTCCAATGTGTTCAAAAGGTGTTTTCCAAGGTCCACGCGGGAAATCTTCAAAAAAAAATACCCGGAAGGGCTTGATCCAAGCATTTTTTCGCAAAAATGTACATTTATTTTTTGCGGAAAAATGCTTGGATCAAGCCCTTCCCGGTATTTTTTTGAAGATTTCCAGCGTGGGACCTTGGAAAACACCTTTTGAACACATTGGACGGTTCGATCGTCAAAAAATATCGGGAAGGTGGAGTCCGGATTCGGGACTCCCGGACTTGATCGGGCCTCTATATATATATATATATATATGAGGAACTCTCTAGTCCGGGACCCTTGGGTCCGGATCTCATAGTTCCGGATCAAATTTTCATGATCCGAGCCGTCCAATGTGTTCAAAAGGTGTTTTCCAAGGTTCACGCGGGAAATCTTAAAAAAAAAATACCGGGAAGGGCTTGATCCACGCAATTTTGTAAATATGCAGTTTTTGCGAAAAATTGCGTGGATCAAGCCCTTCCCGGTATTTTTTTTTGAAGATTTCCTGCGTGGACCTTGGAAAACACCTTTTGAACACATTGGACGGCTCGAATCATGCAAAAACATTTTTTAAAAGCTCCAAAATGCTTCAATCCGGGATTTCCGGGATTCTTGACAGGATCCTCCCCGTATATATATATATATATATATATATATATATATATATATATATATATATATATATATATACACTAGCTACCACCTAAGTTGGAGAGTAAAAGGGAGATTACCAGGAGAAGAGAGGAATCGGCGAGCTACGGTGTAAACAGAGGTTGTCGGTCAGAGGAGATCTTCTTCTACAGAAGTTCACGTTCACTTCCCCTTTTCCTTTCCTCTTTTCTTTTATTTTCACTTATAGAGCTAAGTAATTAAAATATAAGTATTTCCTTTCCTCTTTTCTTTTATATATATATATATATATATATATAGGATGGCGATCTATTGAGGACTCCCTTAGGATAATTCCGTGCGAACCTCACCATTCCGGATCAAATTTTGACGATCTGAACCGCTCAATGTTTTTAAAATGCATTTTTAAGGGTCCAGGCGGAAAATCTTCAAAAAAAAATATCCAGAAGGGCTTGATCGGATATAGCGTTTTTAACAAAAATTGATCCGATCAAGCCCTTCCGGGTATTTTTTTTTGAAGATTTTCCGCGTGGACCTTGGAAAATGCATTTTAAAAACATTGAGCGGTTCGGATCGTCAAAATTTGATCCGGAAAGTCAAAAAATGGTGAGGTCCGCACGGAATTTTTGTTTGAGGGAGTCATCAATAGATCGCCATCCTATATATATATATATATATATATATATATATATATATATATATATATATATATATACAAGGATCCGGTCAGGACACCCGGACCTATCTTAGGTCCGGAATTTTCACTTCCCGGTCATTTGGCCGGGATCCGAACCGTTGGATGTTTTTAAAACATGTTTTTAAGGTTCCACGCGAAAACAAAAAAAAAAATACCGGGAAGGGCTTCATCCGGCATTTTTCGATAAAACTGCGATTTTTACGCTTTATCGAAAAATGCTCGATGAAGTCCTTCCCCGTTTTTTTTGCCGCTTCTCCGATGGGAACCTTAAAAACATGTTTTAAAAACATCCAACGGCCTGGATCCCGCCAAATGACCGAAGTGAAAATTCCGGACCTAAGATAGGTCCGGGTGTCCTGACCGGAACCGGACTCTATATATATATATATATGGCAAATCTTCTTATCCAAACCTCCCGAGAATAAGAAAAAATTAATTTTTTTGTGTTGCAAATTATTTTTGGAAAATCCGAGCCGTCCAATGTGTTCGTTCAAGGTGTTTTCAAGGGTTCACGCGAGAAATCTTCAAAAAAAAATACCGGGAAGGGCTTGATCCACGCAGCGCAAAAAACGTAAATATAAAATTTTTGCGAAAACTGCTTGGATCAAGCCCTTCCCGGTAATTTTTTTTGAAGATTTCTCGTGTGGACCCTTGAAAACACCTTCTGAACACATTGGACGGCTCAGATCGTCAAAAAAAATTTTGGATCATGGAGGTCCGGAAGTCCGGAGTCTGGACTAGAAGTGGAACCTATATATATATATATATATATATATATATATATGGGCCGGTTCCCCTCACACATAAAAAAAACACAACACTCTTCCAGGCTCCCTTGTAATGTTTTGAACTGTTGATCTTGTTTAAATGAGTAAAATAAAAGGTCCTACAAAATTTCAGCTCAATCGGATATCGGTAAGTGCTTGATCCAATAGATTTTAAAAATACTAGTTTCTGTCACAGTTTTTGCAAAACTATTTGGATCAAGTACTTACCAATATTTGATTAAGCTGAATTTTTGCAAGACCCCCTATTTTACTCATTTAAACAAGATCAACGGTTCAAAATGTCACAGTGGGGCCCGGAACAAAAATCGTGTGTTTTTTTATGTGTTTTTTTAAGTGTGAGGGGAACCGGCCCCATATATATATATAACGGTGGATTGAGCGGTGAGTCAGATGGGGGAATTACACTTGTAATTCTCCCTTGGCCACACTACACCACGTGGCCCCGTGGTTCCGATCGACGCAAAATTTGTCCGTACGCGTCTAAATTCTGGTGTTTGGAAAATCCTAAGAATTCTGCATAAGCTAATTTAAACACAAGAGTCATCATAGTGTGGTCAGTTTTGCAAGGAAAATTTCTTATTTCAAGAAGACGTTCCGTACCCCAGATGTTACTCAATGGCTCCTAAATGTAGATAAATATTATTCGAGTATCGCACACGACTAATCAATCAAATCGCTTCTGACTCCGTACACTTAAATTGGTATTTAGGATTCGACTAACATTTCGGTCACCGGACTGCGGGACTTGGCAGTCCCGTGGGGGCTCTGCCGCCCCCCACACCCCCGGTGGCAGCGCTGCCCCCTACCCCCGGGATAGACCACTGTTAAAGGTTGTTTGCACCTTAACAACAGTTGTGACATTATATAGTGATGCTTTTCCAGATTTTCAATTGAAGAAATATGCTGGTAAGAGTGCATTACCCAGGATAGAATCATCTCGGCCTTGTTCGTTTCCCTATTTAGTTTTAGTTTTGATGACATCATCATTTCCCTCATTTCTCTCTCTATCTCTCTCCACTCATTACACCTGCTGACATCATCAAAACTAAACTAAACTATCTAACCAAACACAGCCCTCATGTTTTGTACCCGCCTCTGGGATTTTTCAGCTCAATTGTTTTTTCTTTGTCCACTGGCAGTGTTGGTGGCATTAGACGGCAGTGCAGATGGGAGGCATTTTGAGGGTTGGGGTGCCGAAGATGGCGGCATTGACTGGGTTGGTGACTGTGGGGGTGGTGATTGACGGAGAGCGAAAAGAAAAATGTTTTTGAAATTATTTTAAAGGTAATTTGAGTAGAAGATGAGTTTGCCACTACCGTTACTGGACAGCATAAAAATTTTAGTAGTGCAACATTGAGGCTATTCAAATTTGGTTTAATTTTATTTTGCCACTTAATTTTTAATGATGTGGTTGGACCAAATTATTTGGTAGTACTGTTATAGTCATTTTTTAAATTATTTTTTTGTCTATTTTCATGAAATTTTTTTGTCAAATTTTTGTTTATTTCAGATTAATCACTTGCCTTGACGATTAGAATCTAAAGAGTATAATATTAAAACGAGAAGCCTCAAAGAAAGTTCACTACACTCAAGAAATATTGGACAAAATTTTTGTTTATTTCAAATTTTTGCTATGTTTTGGAAAATGTCTAAAGATCAATAATACACCAACTACTACCTTTGAGAAAATTGATCTTCCCCATTCTCCCATCTTCCAGATGAGAAAATTTTGGGTGTCGGCCGGGTAACCAACGTGTGTCCCGGCCGTCTATAAATGTGTTGGACGGTCTGGATTTAAAAGAGAGAAAGAGGAGGGACAGAGGGGAAGGATTTGAGGGAAATTTGGGCCGTCGGATTTTAAAAAGAGAAAGAGGAGACAGAGTGGGGAAGGATTTGGGAGAAATTTCAGCCGTCCAACATGCTTTTCGATGGCTGGGATGTGCGTTGGGTACCATCACGTGGTACACGGCTGGCAGCCAAAATTTTCTCCTTCCAAATAGACACTCCATTGTGTAAAGTCCACCCCTAGGTATGTAAACACTGCACATTTGTGTGGTACAGATTCGTGCTCAACCTTTTTTTTTTTTTGACAAGTTCGTGCTCAACCTTAACCTAACCTTATCCCAGAAGTATTACTTCCAACAATGCTATAACTACACCCACTTTAATGTTTGGAGTCCATCCACTTGTGAGTGTGGGTGTGATTTTATCAGTATTGAATAACTCCTCCAAACAAACCCTTAAATTTTTCTTGAATTTTTTTCAAAAGAGCCTCTAAACTATGACCGTAAATCTGCAATGTATCATAGACCTCCAAACTTCATGAAATTTTAATTAAGCCTCCAAAGTTTACAAGATATGACCAATTACACCCATTCAAATAATTATTTCATAATTACTGGATGGTTTGGATCGTTTGTGTGGGATTCCGTGGGCCCAGATGAACAAGTAAAATGGTCTACCTAATTTACCCCTGAAACCTTACCCTCAAAACAAAGTCATTTTGGGGAGCTGTAAACATATTCCGTTAAAGTTCGGGAAAACTTCAAAAAAGCCTCTAAACTTCATTAAATGTTAATTGAACCTCCAAACTTTACACATTTCTTTCAATTAGGCCCACGCCGTTTGAATCCGTCAATTTGCAGATGGAAAACGTCGACGTGGCACCTGAGCACACTTGGGAGCACGACATGTGTCCCTCATACAAAAAAATAAGAATGGCTAGGCCACATTCAATCCCCCCTCCACTATGAATCCTTGGCCGATGAAACACACTCATTCTCCTTTTCTGCAAATCGCCACATTTCTCGATCACTAGCCCCTTCGATCTTCTGCCATCAACCATGGCGCACCATCATGTCCTTATTATCATCTTACTCAGTCCCGACATGGCCGAAATTGGAAAAACGGTACCATAATTCAATAAATTAAAATCTATTACTTGATTCTCCAAAACCCGTGAATGAATTTCTAAGAGATCGGAAAAACATATGCAAACGAAAACAAAAGCTAAAGAAGGCAGTATAACGATTTGTGAAAAGCCATATTCTGTCATATGCATATGTAAATCTTCATGGATTTGGGCTCATGTATGGATACATACTTTTGGTTTGTGTATATCTAAACCTAATTTCCATTATCGACACACACCTATATATATACTTTTGGTTTATGAATGTATACGTGTTTGTATGGATGGATGGATGGAAATAGAGAGGGATGCATATGCAAATCTTCATGGAAATAGAGAGGGACGGGAAGCCCGGGGGACCGACTGTGTGGAAAGCCTGAGAATAGCTTGGCCAGAGAAGAGAGATGACGAAGGGGGGAATTGGGTGTGGCTTTTCCCTGTTCATTTTGTTTTTGTAACGGACACGTGTCATGTTTTGGCAACTGAGACAGGGATATGGAGCTCTGCAACGTCGTCGTTTTGGTTTCCCAGGTGCCACATCAACGTTTTCCGTTTGGAAAATTGACGGATCCAAACGGCGTGGGCCTAATTGAAAAAAATGTGTAAAGATTGGAGGTTCAATTAACATTTAATGAAGTTTGGAGGCCCATGAAGCATTGCGGTCAAAGTTTGGAGGCTTTTTTGAAGTTTTCCCTTAAAGTTGACAGAATTAGATGACGTGGGTTTAATTGATCAAATCTTGTAAAGTATGAAAGCTTAATTAACAGTTAATGAAGTTTGGAGGTCTATGAAACATTACGTAATAGTTCAGAGGTTTTTTTTGAAATTTTATCCTTTTCCTTTTCCGGCTAGCGCATCTATCTCGAGTTGGGGGAGGGAGGGAGGGAGGGAGAGAGACAGAGAGAGAGAGAGCGCGCGCGAGAGAGCTGATAAAGAGAGCCCAAATTTCTCCAGCGGAAGAAAGAAAACCCTAATTTTCTTGTACTCTTCATTCCTTCTCTTCCAGATTCCACAATCAGGTAAGTCCCCTTTGTTTACATTTCAGGCATTAATTTGTCAGCTTGCTGGTCATATTTCTCCATCGCAGTCTGAATGCATATTAATAATGGCCAGTATTCTGTTCTTCTTGCTTATCGTTATTTAGGTTTTTTGGATCAAGTAGGGTAAGAACACCATATGACCGGGATAGTTGTCCCAAAGTTTGTGTGGTTTTACTTCCATGCCTTAAAATTGAAAGAAAAGGTTGTGTTTCTTACAAATCTCAAGAAAGTGATGACATTTTCTGAGACTCAAAATGAACAAGTACACATTTTTTTTTCCTTCTCATTTTTCACTATTCTCATCTTTTTTTTAGATATCCAGATGAGATTAAAAACAATAATTGTTTCCCCCCTTCCTCACTGTCAAATGGACTGTTACTAGTGCAATAAGGTTGTGGGTTTAAATCTTATCAAGAGAAGTGGCGGAATCAAGTTTAAATTCCATCACACTGATCCACAGGAGTCCACTTTCGTTGTTGGGTGTCGTCAATAAAAGTGTGAACCGGAAGGTTACGTGTAAATTTTTGTCGCTGGCCTTTTTTTTTGGTTAAAACCAATATAAGTGCGGTACAACTCTCTTGTGGTCTTCAAATGGAAGCCATTGAGATATTATTATTACTATCCAAATGGTTTACTTTTTAGATAACGAGATCTTTACATTAACTATAGTATGTAGTTATTCGAATGCCGCTAGGTGCCTAGTCAAATTGTCCAACTGTAAAAACAAATTTGGCCTGAAACTGGGGGTGGCATGGCACCTACCCCACCGCCCCACCATGTGGCACGGCCACTGATGAGGAGGATGTTCATAGATAGGGTTGGGATGGTGTAGCACCCCGACTTTGTTTAAATATTTTGTGCATTTTTATGTGATACCCGGCGACTCATTTATATGCTCGTAGTTATGGACTGCGTTTTAGGGTACTTGTGAGACCCAATCCTTAAAAAAAATAGTAGTTCATGCGTAGAAAATGCAAGATTTCATTTATGGTTGGCTTAATTGTGATTTCCCAAAACCAGAGGGTTTGATTTATAATAATAAAAAAGAAGAAGTGTGTGTGCTGGTGTGTACGTGGAGAGAGGAGAGAAGAGAAGGTGTCCTATTAGCAATACATATCTGTAAAGAGAAGGGAAAAGAAAAAAGAAAGAACGTTAGGGTCTGTTTTGGGAGCAGCCGAAAGGGAAGGGGAATTAGGGGAAGAACCTAGCTCAAGGTAAGGTTCTTGATTCTTGATCTTAATTTGACAATCTTTGTAGCTTTGGGGTAGTGTAATCTGGTATCTTACAATTGGTTTATCTTACAAAACTTAGTGATTAAGGTAGCTAAGGGTGTTTGATTGTGATTGAACTCGAATCTGCCATTGTTTTGAGTGAATTTTTAGACATGGTTCCTCTATTCGTAATTTTCTGAAATTTTTACTGTAGCTACCCATACAAGTCTTTTATGCTGTGTTAAACTTTCAGAATTTTATGCGAAATACAGGAAATATGAAAAAATGTTTCATCGAGCTGCGGTTGTGGATTCGTAGTGCAGACAACACTGTCGCATCTTACGGGAACGGCTATATTTTGGTCTAGGAAACTTGGAATTTCAATCCGCTTTTTGCGTTGGAAAGTAGACTCGTGAGGCTTTCAGAATTGATAGGCCGTGTAGCTTAATTAGTTTCCAGTAATAGCAGTTTTCAGTTTGAAGTTGGTCGTGAATCTGTCTGGCAGATTTTGTTGCAAGTTTTTGGTTCAATCGTTAGTTGATTGGAAATAGTTGCATAGCTCTGAAAATTCTAAGTTATTAATATGGTGTTTCTGTATATGTCTAAGGCGTGTGGTAAAAATGTTGGAACGTTTGGATGAGTGGGTTAATTCTGTCAATTCGTGGACTGCAAGGGTGTCGGATAGTGTCGAGCCTGTTTATGCATTTGAGCACAGATGAATTGCTATCTTTGGTCTTAACTGATGTTTCACTATAAACATGAGTGATTGTCGTGCTAATTGTGAATACTTATTACAGAGATTGGAACGGGCACATCCGAGGTGCCAAAACCATAGTCGTCTCTTCCTTTTTGGAGACCGAGGTGAGTGGTTGACTTAAAAGTGTATTTCATTCTGAATTGAAATTATTTAAATGCATGTATGGACTTTGTGTCGTGATGGGGCTTTATGCCTAGTAGACTTCGTGTCGTGATTGGGCCTCGTGCCTAGTAGACTTTGTGTCGTGATGGGGCCTCGTACCTAGTAGACTTCGTGTCGTGTTGGGGCTTATGCTGCGTGGACAATTGAGTCCTGATATTGGCCTTGTGTCTGGCTTCGTGCCTAGTAGACTTCGTGTCGTGTTGGGTTACAAACTGTGTGTGTAAGATCTGAGTTGAAAGTTATGAATTCAATTTAATTACTATGACTTACCCACTCCTGGATGCTCTTTGTTCAATACCTATGACTTACCCACTCCTGGAATCCCAGGCGGATTCCAGTTTTGCAGGTTAGAGTCGTTGTCCACTGCTAGGCGTCTGTGTGTCGTACCCTCACTCGGCGTTCTTAGACTGGAGCATCACACTAGTGGTTGATGTGGAGGTTTAGTGTAGTTTTGTACATGGTTTTGTATAGTGATTTATTTAGCTGTAGTGTTGTTAAATCTCAAAGGTCTTCCGTTGTTCAGTCGTTAAGATAGTAATTGCAAAGTTGCTAAGGAAGTGAAGTGAGTTTGTTTTTATTAGTTGAACTAATTTGCTAGTATTATGAGCTGTTGGTTGTGGGGTTTTAGTCGCTTGTTTGGCTCGGATTTGGACTCGTTAGGGTGCAGCTCCGGGTGGGGTCGTTACAGATGGGGTTAAGTTTATGTAGATTACCATGTGACAATAGACAAAAGGTAAGAACCATACTTTTAACTATCGGCCGAGACGGTTTGTACCGGGATTTTGGACTACCGATACGGATACACACCGATATAGCGGTGTGACTAAAAAATCGCATATGAACCGGCTGATATCCGGTACGTACCGGTGTACCGGCCGAGACAGAGTCCGGTTCAGGGCGTATCGGCCGAGACGGGAAAAAAAAAAAAAAAAAAAAAAGAAGAAGAAAAACAGAGCCCAGTCTTCACCATCAGTTTTCTGCCTTCTTCCCCATTTGCAAATCTGGTCCGGGAAGAAAAGGAAACCGCAAATGACTGATATACACCAAAACGAAACAAAAACTCACAAATTTAAGCGAAATTATTCAGACCCATAACGATTATTTTGGCTGGTCGATCTGATTCTGGCTTGAAGAATAGAGTTTTTTACCTTCCTTCCATGGGAATCGGGCTCCAGCTAGATCTTGAAGGCATGAGGCAGCGGCCTTCTTCCAGAAAACTAGAGCCAGAGCGAGTGAGAGAGAGAGAGAGAGATGGGAAGCCCCACTCAGTTTCTCACTTGGAAGAGAAAGGAAGAAGGTGAATTGGGAAAGTGGGAAGAAATCAAGAAAGTGATAGACTGCCCATTTTTTACTTTGTTAACGTACACACTTGGTAGTGGTTACAGCTGGCCTTGTATTATTGCTATTATATATTATTTGTCAATGTACATAGAGTGTAAAATCAAGGCAATGAGAGTAGTGGTTACACTTGGTAGTGGTTACAGCTGGCCTTGGATTGATTAAAATGTGACTAATTAAGGCAATGAGAGAAAAAGAAGAGTGTAAAATCAAATTTTATACATATTACTAATGATTTTAAAAAATTCACGGCCGAGACAGCCGATTCCCGCGACGTATCGCCGATATGTACCGATACCGATACACCAATACCGTGACGGATACCGCGACCGATACCGCTATTTAAAACTATGGTAAGAACACGCATATAATGGAGGATAAGTACTGATAAAAGTAAGGGTGTGGATCAAGTTCACCATTTCCATTCTTTCCGCAAAGAAAGTCCAGTCAAAGTGATGCAAACAGTTTCTATTGAAGTTCAGAGTAGTTCAAAATAGAGCTTGAAAGATTACTCAGGGCTCGTGCCACTTGCTTGTTTCCTTGTTTGCTTATGAGATGAGTAGCCAAACAAGCCCTTGAACTTGCACTTTGGGTGTTATATGTAAGGCAATTCAAATGGTTCCAATCGTTTTCCCATTGTGTTTTATGTCCTGTCGTATTGACTGAACTAATTAATGCAATCGTACGACATGAACGTGATGATTGGTTCAAAACTCCATCTCCCTTTCTTTTCAGTGTGACAATGAACACAACCTTACCTTTTTGTTCGTTCATGTATCCTTAACTTTTGATTGATGCACTAAACTCAATTGCAAATTGGCATTAGGATTTAATTGCATTCCCTGATCTTGCTTTCCTGGAAATATCAAAAAAGCTGCAGCATGGAGAGGAATCAGAGATCTATTTCAGATGTAATCAGTAATCTTCCAAGTAATGTCACTGAAAATATTCTGAAGGACTTACCATTGAGGGAAGCAGTGAGGACAAGTGTCTTGTCTAGCAAATGGAGGTACAAATGGGTAACACTACCACACCTGGTATTCGATTGCGAGTTCTTCTACTTGCCAAAAGCGCTGGACAAGGAAAAACTCAAGGCAGTTATTTACCAAGTTCTACTGCATCATAAAGGGCCATTAATGAAGTTCACGCTGTGGTATCCTCCCTTTGAAAGTTGTCTTGATATCAACAATTGGATCTCTATCCTATTAACAAAGAATGTCCAGGAGTTCTCTTTTGCTCTTGGTGCCGGCCCATACCATGAAATTCCTCGTGACATTTATTCACTGCTTCAACTGAGGGAGTTGAAACTCTCTAAGTGTGTATTCAATCCACCATCTACATTCAAGGGATTTAGCAGGCTTGTTAACCTTAATTTCTTTCGTGTCAACATTTCTTCTGAAATGTGTGTGCTTTTCATCTCAAATTGCCCCTTGCTACAACGACTAAGATTGCATCATTGCTCCGATTTTGACTCCCTCGAAATCAATGCCCCTAATCTCAATTTTTTTGACTTTAGTGGCTTCTTTGTATCATTTTCTCTCGAAAAGACCCCCCTTCTTGCAGAAATTTCAGTTGCTTTAGTTTCCTTGGGTACAAGGGATAAAGAGCCTGAGGAAGCAGACTCCGAATGGGTGAAGTTTTTCCCTTCTTTACCTGCTATTGAGAAAATGAACTTGCATGGTGCCTTTTTGGAGGTAAGGAAGCTTCACTTCATACAAATCGACTTGGTTAGTAGATCATGCTTCTAACTCTTTTTTTGCTGTATTTGCTACAAGTCATTTGCTGCCGATAATATTCCGGAGAGACTTCCAAGTACTTTGAACCAACTCAAAGTCCTGGTTTTATCTGATGTTTGTTATTCTTATCTGGATCATCTCTCATGGGCTTTTTGCTTGCTTAGAAGCTCGCCAAACCTGCATAAACTTCAAAGCAGCGTGAGTCGGTGAAAAGTCCCTTTTTTCCGTGTTTCCTTGCTGTTATGTTTTGGAACTTCTTAATAATGCTATTTTTCTGTTTGTTTATTTTCTCCCAGATATTGTATATCAACCCAATCCAAGATCCTGCTATGGAATTTTTGCAAGCACAAGATTTTTCAAATTTTTCGCTAAACCAGCTTCGAGAAGTGGAGATCCGGCATTTTACAGGTGCTAAGCCAGAAACACACTTTGTTAAGATTCTGTTAGCACATTCAAAGGTACTCGAGAAGATGGTAATATTGCATGAGCATGGAATTTCTGACAAAAAAGGATTTGCAATGTCAAAAGAGTTGATACGATTTCCTAGAGCATCTACGAAAGCAGAAGTCATTG
Organism: Vaccinium myrtillus; assembly: GCA_016920895.1. NCBI lineage: Eukaryota > Viridiplantae > Streptophyta > Magnoliopsida > Ericales > Ericaceae > Vaccinium > Vaccinium myrtillus. Next base: position 64,397 of record JADGMU010001232.1, on the reverse strand, counting down.
TTATTGAGACGCCTGACGACTGAAGTAGCAGTTTAAAGTTTGACAGATGCTGTTTTTGTTTGGAGTAGGTACGAGCTACGAAGGAGCATTTGGGTAAATTATGGAAGGGGCAAGAAATCAACCTTTTTGGTTGCATCTCTCTTTTTGATAGCATCGCCTTGCCATCTTTTGATGATACATCGAGTTTTGTAGCTTTTATAATGTGCATTTAGTTATGAAAACTATGTTATCAGCTATGTCGACCTATTTTTTCTCATGCTTGGATACTGGTAGGTCATGTGTCTTGCGAGGACTATGTTGAAAAAAAAAACAGTGAATGTGTGATCATCTAAGTGCGCATGCTATTTCCTTTTCTACTGAGTAGTTTGGAATCTTTGGATAATTGAAAGGGCTCGATTATGGTGGGCTCTATTTTGCGTCGCATGAAGAATTCCATATTGCATGATGGAACGTCACATGACTGGTCCAAGACGTGCTGCACTGATAACTCTAGAATATTTTTTTCCTTGTAGTTTTTGGTGGAAAGGCAACCAACACAAGAATAATAAAAATTGATGCAAAAATATGAATTGTTTAAATTTTATCCATTTGTTTTGGCTCGAGTGAAATTTACCTTTCTGCAATTTACGAGATGGTGTATGGTTTTGGTGTGTACGCTCAATCTGAATTGAAATTCCAGGTGCAAGAAACTTGGTGTCAAGCTATGGACACCCCCCCCTTAATTCTTTTCTCTGTTCATTTTTTGCCTTTGTTATCTACTATCTTAGTAAAAATTGAGAAACTGGAATATTGTCAATCTGCAATTAGGTATAAGAGGAGGGCCCTTCATCCAAACTGATTTTCAATGTTCTTCGAGTACGTTACGTCGTGCTAATGTTGATCGTGGAGCCCACAAAAATAAGTGGTGGAGAGAGCCCGGGAGTGGTAATTTCTCCTTCATCTATGATCCAATGTATATTTATATCTCCATATGCGTAACTCCGTCATATGGAACCCAAAGCATCCGGCACCCGACCCCTGTGGTGGCATAATAGTCATTAATGAGGTGTTGATAACTTTTAGGAGTATTTTTTTACATGCAAGAAGTGTTAATCTTTAGTACTATTGTTAGTGTAATTTGACCATTGATATTAGATATAGGAGTATATGGTGCCTATCAACTTATCTGCCACCCCACTTGTGAGGTGTCGCTACCTCGTTGAAAAGTCTAGATCCAGATGATTTATAGGGAAGATATTGACATCTGGAATAAAAAATTTTGTAATGTAAAAGACATAATTTTTTATTTGATTCAACAAAATCATAAATAAAATTAAAATTAAAAAGATATAATGGGCTGAAGAATTTGTTGGGAAATGAACCACCACAGAAAACTCATCCTTCAAATTTTGAATTATGGTAGCCAAGTACAAATGAAAAATTATTCTCTGCTTTTGGAGTGAGGGTCGTGTATTTGTAAATACTGGAGGACTAAAGACTTTTGTGTAGAAAAAATTGTATGATCAAAATTTTGAACAAATTTACTAAAGAAAAAAATAATTCAAATTTTGACACAACTTTTTTGTGTGAGCCCCACGCCAATGATCGGAATCGTTCAATTTGTTTAAAACATATTTACTATCAATTCATTCAGTTGATTCCTGTCATATTTTACAAGATAAAACTGAATGAATTGATCAAGCCTTTACCGATATCTAAATGAGTTGATTTTTTACAAGAACTCTTAAAAAAATGTTGTAAACAAATTGAACGACTCCAATGTTAGCGTAGAGCTCCGATTATCGTTGTGTCAAAATTTATGTTAGTGTTTGTGTTAGCAGACGCCCAAAAGTAGTTTGAATAAAAACAAAACAAATAAATGTATTTTGCGAAAGGACGCCTAATTCTCCAAAAGAAGCACCAGAGAGGCTGAGAGGGAGCCCTAATTTCTCTTACGGAAAGAAATCCCTAAGTTCTTGTCATTCCTTCGTGTCCAGATTCCACAGTCAATCAGAGGTAAATCCTTTTGTATACATTTCGAGCAGAAGCGTCCCTTCTCGTTCACTGATTTGTCAGATTTCTTCTTGTATTTCTCCATTACAGAGTCAATGCATAATATGTGTGCTGTACTTCTGCGCATCTGTAAATTAATGCCCAATAATCTACTCTTCTTGTTTATCAGTAAGTATACCATCTAAAAGCCACATCATTATTAGTCATTCCGTGTCAGATACTTTCAGTGGTGTAACAAGAAAATCGTATCAGTGTGGACACTATTTTTGATGTGTAAGAATCTAACATGCATGCATTGATTTTAATTCGACTTTTGTTCGAGAGACTTGTATCTTATGATAGTAAATATAATTCCGTAAACATGAAATAGTTTTGAGGAAAAAATTCAGTGAATTAAAGCTAGTTTGTGAGTAATTAGTTATGTTAGTGATCGTGAGGCATTGCTAATTGGTGCCCTAAGGCCCCTAACATCCTTCTCACCATTTTTTTTTATGAGTCTTTCTTCGACGAGGATATGATATAGGAGTTAATCATGAAAATAGGACACAAACTAATTCTTTAATGCCAACAGGACAAATCACCTATACATTCCGAAAATGCCCCCGCTAGCCAATGAAAGTGCCTAAACCCCTCAAACCCTATGAAAATGCTTAAACCCCCAAACCTAATGAAAGTGCCTAAACCTAAACCCTAGGGTACCCTATGAAAGTGCCTAAAACCCTAGGGTACCTTATGAAAGTGCCTAAACCACTAAAACCCTATAATTGAAAAGTGCACCCTAAACTTAAACCCTAGGGTACCCTATGAAAGTGCCTAAACAACTAAAACCCTATAATTGGAAAGTGCACCATAAGTGCCTAAACCCAAAATTCCTAAACCCACTATAACCTACCCCAAAGAGCCTAACCCCCCTAAAATTGAACTCCAAAATTGAACCTAATCCCAAAATTAAAGAGACAACCCGCGCATGAGAGAGAGAGAAAGAGTGACGGGTCAGGAAATGCATGCCCTCACTTTAAAGGGTTAGTCAGTGTCAACAGCAAATGGAAAAGTTACGGTAGAAAAGTTACGGGCTAGGGCTGGACCGGCCTTTGTTTTGCAATTTTTTTTTATCATTAAGGGTATTTTTGTCTAGTGTTGTCCTTAAGCTCTCAAAAATTTCACATTAGTGTATTGAAAGCATTAAAATAAGTTAGGCTGGACTAAACACCTTTTAAAGACCCAATCTTGGCCTTTAGACCAATTTTCTGTTTTTTTATCCGCCTTCATCATCATACAGTATTAGTCTTAGTCTCACATAAATATATATGTAGGATGATCGCCTTATAACACCATGTGGTGGTGCCCCAAGAGCACTCAATAATTTTTTTGTATACAAAAGTGATGTTCAAATTGAAACTTAAATATATTTTTCTACAAAAAAAAAAGAAAAGAAAAGAAAAAACCTCAAAATCCAGTGTGGGCCTGTGCCCACATTGGCCCTAAGGTGGCTCCGCCACTGGATACTTTATTAGGTTTTTGGATCAAGTAAGGTAAGAAAACCATATGACAGGATAGTTGGATCAAAGGTTGTGTAGTTTTACTTACATACCTTTTTTTTGAAAGAAACATACCTTTGAATTGAAAGAAAAGGTTCACCTTGTTCGGTTGGGGGTTTAAAACCCGGTTTTAAAAAACCATCTGGTACTTTGAAAACCTCTCTCTAAAACTGAGCCAAAAAAAAAAGAAGAAAGAAAACCTTTCTCTAAAACTGGTGGTACATGGGCCCTTCCCTACTGTACTTTTTTCCATGGTACGTTTTCCCAACCATCCTATAGGTACCGATGATTCATGCACAAATAGGATATCGACGGTGCTTTTAGGTCCCACACAAATAATCTGAGCTGTTAATTCATCTTAAAACAATTTTTTGAGTGGTTCCGTGAAAAATCAGCTCAATCCAACATGCGTAAGTGGTTGATCTGAAAATCCTCCGTTTCATTCAAAACTATTTTGAATATTTTGAATGAAACAGAGGATTTTCGGACCAACCACTTACACACGTCGGATTGAGCTGGTTTTTCGCGGGGCCATTTGAAAAATTGTTTTAAGATAATTGAATGGTTCGGATCATTCATGTGGGACCCAAAAGTGGATCCCACATGCCATTGGTATCTATCTGTGCATAAGGCCGACGTACCTATGAATTTACCGAAGACCGTCAACGAGGACAAGATTCCTTCATTATTAACACCTTTTTACTCTTACTTTTCTGACACTGGTAAACAAACCATATACTAGGGAAACCGAACAAGGTTGCACAAGAAAGGTCTCTAGACCGGTTTTTGAGAACCCAAACGAACACGGCCGTTGTGTTTCTCACAAATTTCAAGAAAAGGTTGTGTTTCTCATGCTATGATTTCTGATATTTGAGCTTATGTTAGCTCTTGGTGGCGTTTGAGGAAATCAGATGAGAATAGGTTGCTCTGTCTTGGTTGGAGTATTTCTTCCAAGGTTTTTGAAGCTGCTTGAGGCTGGGGTTTTAGCCTTTAGTTTTTGTTTTTCCTTTTCCATGTATTCTAGGATTTGGGAGGATGTGTTTCATGTGGTTTTGATGGGCTATTGCCTGCTTTGTATGTTTCTAGGGTATGCCACTTAGCGCTTGTTTTGGTTTTGTTTCAATGAAATTTTACTTACCCAAAAAATAAAAAATAAAAATTGAAAGAAAAGATTTGTTGGGACTTGAAAGTACATATTTTAGCCTTTTTTTTTTCTTGTCAGTTTTTGCTATTTCTCGTCTCTTTTAGATATCCAAAAAAGTAAAATGAGTTATTTTTACTGTCCAAAGGACCGTTAACCAGTGCAATGAGGTTGTTGGTTTAAATCTTATGAACTGAAAAGTATGTTCATATCCTTGTTCATGGATAGGGTTGGGATGGTTAGGGTAGTGTAGATTACCATATAACATGAAACACAAGGTAAGGACATCCATATAATGAAAAATGAGTGCAAGGATAGTGTTGTGGGTCAACTTCACAATTTCCATTCTTTCCACGAACAAATTAGAGTGATGCAAACAGTTTCTCTCTCTTTTGATTGAGGTTCAAAGCTGTTCAAAATAGAGTTTGAAAGATTATTGAGGGCTTGTACAGTTTGGGTAGCCAAGCAAGCCCTTGAACTTGCACTTTTGGTGTTATTTGTAAAGCAGTTCAAACGATTTCAATTATTTTCCATTGTGTTTCGAAAAATTTCAGTAAATGTTTGTACAGTTTGAACGGTTACTTAGACTTAGGTTTGCGCAAGCATTAATAGCGGAGCTTCTTGTAATTTTGCCCAACTAGTTAATAAATAAAATAGAGACGATCAGATCGTTAGTTAAAGGGAAGAAACGAACTACGAAAGTGTTGATATAGATCTTGCATATCCTGTCTTATTGATTGAACTAATTAATCCTACCGTACAAGGTGAAGGTGATTGGTTGGAAACTCTGTCTCCTTTTTTTTCAGTGTGACAATGAACACAACCTTACCTTTTTGTTCGTTCATGTATCCTTAACTTTTGATTGATGCACTAAACTCAATTGCAAATTGGCATTAGGATTTAATTGCATTCCCTGATCTTGCTTTCCTGGAAATATCAAAAAAGCTGCAGCATGGAGAGGAATCAGAGATCTATTTCAGATGTAATCAGTAATCTTCCAAGTAATGTCACTGAAAATATTCTGAAGGACTTACCATTGAGGGAAGCAGTGAGGACAAGTGTCTTGTCGAGCAAATGGAGGTACAAATGGGTAACACTACCACACCTGGTATTCGATTGCGAGTTCTTCTACTTGCTAAAAGCGCTGGACAAGGAAAAACTCAAGGCAGTTATTTACCAAGTTCTACTGCATCATAAAGGGCCATTAATGAAGTTCACGCTGTGGTATCCTCCTTTTGAAAGTTGTCTTGATATCAACAATTGGATCTCTATCCTATTAACAAAGAATGTCCAGGAGTTCTCTTTTGCTCTTGGTGCCGGCCCATACCATGAAATTCCTCGTGACATTTATTCACTGCTTCAACTGAGGGAGTTGAAACTCTCTAAGTGTGTATTCAATCCACCATCTACATTCAAGGGATTTAGCAGGCTTGTTAACCTTAATTTCTTTCGTGTCAATATATCTTCTGAAATGTGTGGGCTTTTCATCTCGAATTGCCCCATGCTACAACGACTAAGATTGCATCATTGCTCCGATTTTGACTCCCTCGAAATCAATGCCCCTAATCTCAATTTTTTTGACTTTAGTGGCATCTTTGTATCAGTTTCTCTCGAAAACACCCCCCTTCTTGCAGAAATTTCAGTTACTTTAGTTTCCTTGGGTACAAGGCATAAAGAGCCTGAGGAAGCAGACTCCGAATGGGTGAAGTTTTTCCCTTCTTTACCTGCTATTGAGAAAATGAACTTGCATGGTGCCTTTTTGGAGGTAAGGAAGCTTCACTTCATACAAATCGACTTGGTTAGTAGATCATGCTTCTAACTCTTTTTGCTGTATTTGCTACAAGTCATTTGCTGCCAATAATGTTCCAGAGAGACTTCCAAGTACTTTGAACCAACTCAAAGTTCTGGTTTTATCTTATGTATGTTATTCTAATCTGGATCATGTCTCATGGGCTCTTTGCTTGCTTAGAAGCTCGCCAAACCTACGTAAACTTCAAAGCAGCGTGAGTCACGGCAAAAGTCCCTTTTTTTTTTTTTTTTTCATTGTTGTTATGTTTTGGAATTTTTTAATAATGCTATTTTTTCTGGTTTTTCCCCCAGATATTGAATATCTCTCCAATCCAGGATCATGTTACAGAATTTTTGCAAGCGCAAGATTTCTCGAAATTTTCAATGAACCAGCTTCGAGAAGTGGAGATCAGGAATTTTTCAGGAGCAGAGCCTGAAATACTCTTTGTTAAGATGCTGTTAGCACATTCAAAGGTACTCGAGAAGATGGTAATATTGCATGAGCAAGAAATTTCTGGCGAAAAAGGTTTCGCAATGTCAAAAGAGTTTATCCGATTTCCTAGAGCATCTACGAAAGCAGAAGTCATCATTGATGTGACCTAGTTGTAGTTTAAGTGTATCAGATGCTATTTTTGTTATGAGTACTCCTAGCTACGAAGAAGCATTTGGGCAAGGGGCAGGAAATCAACCTTTTCGGTTGCATCTCTCTTTCTGATAATATGGCTGTACCATTTTGTGATGATACTGTAAGTTATGTAGCTCTATTTTGTGCATTTGGTCAAGAAAACCATTTTATCAGCTGTGTATGATATTCCCTTTCCTACTACGAGCATGTACACCAAACTGTCTAAATTTTTGAGCCAAAATACCTATCTACTTTAGCTACGTACTTTTTGGACACAGACTGAATCAGCCTCTCTGTCTTTTAACTCCACTTTTGTGCTGTTCTCCTAAGCTTGGCCTTTTAACTTTTACGGCCTTTTGAGTTGATGTATGAGAGGAGAATGACCTGTTTGTAAAACGTGAAAAGCTAAAAAGCCTAAGAACTTTCCTAGTGGGCAACGCCTTTATTCAAATACTAATTGTTTGATATGATGTTGTTTGATACATATCTTTGTCCAATCAAGATGATTTTTCTCATTAATCATCTTTTCAACGACACATACGGGATGAATGGTTTGGATCATTCAACTATTGGCCCAATATATGCTTACAAAGTGGAGTAATAAGCTTTCAAAAAATCAAGTTACTTGGGCAAAAATATATCATCTGGAGGACAGCTGGGGCTGTGGAGAGGCCAATGCACCTTCGTTTTTCAAATTCTCCTCTCTATTTTAATTAAGAGATGAATATGAAGAGCTTGGTGTACATGCTCTAAAGCTTGGATAATCGGATGGAATTGAATCAATAATTGGTAATTGAAATAACAATAAGCAAAGTTAGCGAAACATTAATAGTCTGAGACGAATATTAACATCAAGAAAATTGATACGCTCACCCCCCACAGCGCCCCCCCACGGCCCCACCCCTGACACGCGCCAAATGACTGTTTTACCCCTCCTTCCCTCCTTTAATTACTTTTTTATATTAATTTTGTTATTTATATAAATTCAGTTCTTTATATAAATTCAGTTAATTATTTAATTCATTTATTTAAATTAATTCATTTAATTATTTAATTCAGTTTTTAAAATTATTTATTTATTTATTCAATTTTTTATTTAATTATTGTTGATACCTCATTTTGCCCCGCCGCTCCGGATTAACAAAAAAAACTTACTATTTTTAAGTCTGATGAAGCGAGGCGCGTGAAAACACATAGGCAACCTCAGAATAACATATCCTGGGATCCGATCGGATAACATCGACCGTTTGTTTGAGTCTATACACTACATCGGAATTATTGGTAGAATGGGAAAAAAAATACTGTCACTTGTCCAATAATTTTTTTCAGAAAAAATATGTCTATTTCTATACTCCTACTTCTATAGTTTTTTTTTTCACACTAATTTAAAGATTTCTATTTGCACCCCAAAAAACTCTCAGGTGTTCCACCAACAAAAAACTATTTTTTCCAAACACCGAGACAGGTCATTCTCTCACAACACATCACATAAAAAACCTTGAAAAATCAGTTTATTCAAAAAATTGGGTTAGTGGAACACCCAATGTTTTTAATCGGTGCATAAGCACGAAAATTCTTCAGTTTTGCTGCCAATTAACCACTCAACTTTGAAAAATTGAGAAATACTATATATGAAACAAAAGGGAGTACACTGCTACTAAGGTTAAAACAACCATCTATTCCAATATGACGAAAAGAAGGAAATGAATCAATTAATCATAGATAAGTTTCCACAGCAACTGTAACAAGAAGCCTGGCCTACAATCTTCAAGGGTTGGTAACAAATATTTCCACACCTAATAAAATTTGCGTATTTGAAACTCAAATATCACCCTTAGTAGAACTAAAAACATTGGGTAGTACAATCTTCAAGGGTTGGTAACAAATACTGCAAATGACACACAACACAACAAATCGAATCAGAGACATATGAAGTATGAGAACATTTTGGGTATGGAGAGGGTATTGCCACGAGATGCTCGACATCCCCCCGAGCCGTCCAAACATGTTTTGGACGACCCAAATTTTTAGGGGTTATACCCAAAATTTTCTCATGAAGTATGGCCAAAACAATACAACCTGCAAAATGCAAAGTACACGCATAATATGGAGGGGAGAGAGTCAACAATTTTTTTACCACACTAATTAAATAAATAAAGTTAAAAGAAAAAAGAGAAAAAAAAGAAAGAAAGAAAGAAAATCTGGGCCGAAAAGAGAGAGAGAAGGGTATTGAGGGAAAGGAGAATAGGGCCGGAGTGGGGGGATTGTCAGGGGAGGGGGGCATAACACCTCTCTAACATCAATATCTGAGTGACTTCAGTGCTTATGATCATGAAATCACATAATTGTGGGAAATATGAAAGATAAAGGAAAAATAGTTATCTATTAAAAAATTATTCAAGTATAGAATCCTCAAACTAAATTGAGGCTCGTGTTTTCACTCCGGTGTTTTTAAAATAGATTTGCCGCCTTCCAGGTGGCAGGCGAGTTATCAATAGACAATCAGCGTTTGTCTCCATGCAATAAAACGGTTTTCCACACTTTACTGCGCATTACACTATGAAACTGCCCAGCGAACAAAACCATGTCCTTATGCTCTTCGGAAGAACTTCGTTGGAAAATGATTTAGAGCCCCTTTCGGAGCGTAATTATAGATTGCATTTTGATTGTGAATTATAGATTTATGGAGGCCAGAATAGATTATGAATCTGTAGAGTGTTTGAGAAGTATGTGCATAATAAATTATGCAATAGATTTGTGTTTGTAAGTAATCATCAACATAGATAATGATGAGGTTCTTTTGTTTTTTTACCCATAATACAAAATTAGAATACAAAGACTGTTTGGATTTCTTATTTTCAACTTTTCATTCTTACATTTTTGGCTTTCGGCCGTTTGGCTAGAAATTGCAAAATGCATTCTGTGGGAATGTCTTTTGGTTTGTGACATTAGACAAGAGAAGCCAAAATTAGGGTGGAGGAGCTTTTTGACTTCTCATTTTTCACTTTTCCCATTTACGTTAACAAAAAGACCTACAAAATGCATTCTGCACATATCTTCCAAACACTACTCCTATTGCAAAATACATTCTACAATGTTTTTCCAAATACTTTACCAAATTCAAAATACATTCTCACCAAAAAGCCAAAAAATTAAAGAAAGTGGAACTCCAAACATGAACCAAGTCATTAGAGATCATTACCACATGACCCAGACCAGGTTCGATTTAGTTTCCGTCTTGTCTCGGGAGCCTCATTTTTTTGTTTTTTATTTTTAATTTTTTGGCCTTTTAAATTATGGACAGATTGTTTTTTGAATCTGATAGGAGAGTTTGAGAGAAATGTCCAGAATACATTTTGGAAGAGAAATAGTGTTTTGAAAATAGAAAGAGAAATTGAAAAGCTCCTCCAGAATCATTTTCATTTGTTGCCTTCAATGTTAAAATATGAAAAATGTGTTTTGGCATATTGTGTTTGGGCATTTAGCAGCCAAACACCCAAAAAAAAAAAAAAACATTCGTCTGGTTTTGGCCTTAGTATTCATCACGTGATGGATGCATCTGCTTTCTTCTAATTAGTGTCAACACCAAGTACCAAAGTCCTAACATTTAACAGATTGTTCTAGAAATTGACTTATTCTCAAACTAACTTAAAAAATTGACTTATTACGTTTTGCGAGATAAATTATTCTCTCACAATATATCAACTCAGAAAACCAATTTAAGATAATTCCTACTTATGTAAGTTTTTGGAACAAAATACGTAATATGTATAGGAAGAATGCCCGGCAAAAAGAAAAAAATTCTCAACAAGAAGATAGTATAGATGTGGTACGTAGCATAAATTGTAAATTTCTCAGTACATATATGATTAACGAAAGCACATATTAAAAGCTAGCATAGTTCCTCGTCTCTTTTTCATGTTTTCTAAATGTATATACGTAAGTTTTTTTTTTTTCTTTTTCCGAAAGGGGAATGGGAAAGGGAGGGAGAAGTGGGGTTAAACCATCACAGACTGGCTAAAGGAGGCGTCCCAAACAGTGGCGTAGCCAGAAAATTGTGTCAGTGAGGGCACAATTCATAAACGCCAGTACTTTTGTAGTGAAAAAAAAAAACTCTTCTTAAAGAATTTTCAACATATCTTAATTTTCATTTAAAATAAGTCTCGCTCCACTTTCATTTTATGGATAGATGTACCTCTTAGCCTATTTGGTTGTATTTCTTGGCTTCTAAGAGAGAGGTCTGAGTTTCAAGTCAATGGAGGTCTGGGGTTCATAAACATGTAGTTTCGAGGCAAAAATTCAGTGAAATGATACTTGTTTGTGAGTAGTAAGTTCTTTAGTGGCTCTGGGGCGGTGGCATGCCCTAACACTCCTCTCCATCACTTTTTTAATGGGCCTTCATCACATATTCAGGTAAAACTTAGTATATATTTAGTCTTGAGTCCCACATAAATATGCGCATGAGAATTACATTATAACACCAAGTAATGACTCTCCAAGAGCACTAATTAGTTTTTTGTAAGTATAAAAAAAATGACGTACCAATTTATATTTTTCTACAAAAATGCAAAAAAAAAAAAAAAAATTCCTCCTCAAAAATCCAGTGTGGGCCTGTGCCCATACTGGTTCCCATGTGGCTCCGCCACTGGTCCCAAACATATTGGCATCCCACCGATAGAAAATCATATGCCACTTCCGAACCACGACGAACTGACAAGATACCAACTGAGAAGAAAAAGAGAAAACATCAAAGAGGACATTCCCTCCTAATCAGGGCCGGCCCCGGGGTAAGCCCCGCAAGCCCCCGGGGAGGGGCAACCAAAAAAAAAAATTAAAAAAATTAGTGAAGCGATATATATCATATATTAATTATTTCGGCTTTTATCACAGGGTGAAACCTGGTGGTGGTGGTGGTTTGCGCATGTTCTCACTTCCCCAGTGGACAGGGTTCAAGTCTCAGTAGTTACATTTTTGGACATTCGATTTTTGACCTTATTTTTCAGTTGGATTTATAAAATATACCTTTTACACAACTAGTACAAAAATGTTATTAGGCTTTCGTGGTTGTAGAATCCAAGTTTCAAATCTTTTGAACATTATTTAAATATTTTTATAAATATGTTTTATTCTCTCTTAATTTATTTTTATTCTACTCCTAACTTTTCAAATCGAATTTACTTACATGTAAAGAAATAAAATAAGGTCAAAAATGAAAAAAATTCTATATATGCACAATTCCAAAATGAAAAAACTCTATATATGCACCTATCTTTATTGTTAAGATAGTATTCTTACACGAGTTTTTATGATAACTTTTCTTACGAGAGTAAAGTTGATAGTAAAATGATTAGTTAGAGACAACACTAGAGTGGTACTTTGTTGTTAATCTGTTTACCTTATACAAGCCACCTATTTGGATTTGTTTTCCAAAACTAAGGGCGCATTTTTTAAATTCACTTTAAGCCTTCAAAATATTAGGGTTGACCCCATATTTGGTCACTTTTTCTTTGAGAGAGACAAATGTAATTTTCTTGGTTCCTCAGACTCTTGGGTCCCGACCTTTATTTTTTGGTCCAAGAATGTGAAATTGGCTATTGTACCGACATATTTGAAAAGAACTGATTATTCAGAGAAGGATTACAAAAATATAAGTAGGATTACATTTTGATTTTTATATTTTTAATGTAATTCAAGCTAAAAGAACAATGTAACATTTTTATTTTATTTTATGAGTGGGTAACTAAGCTTATAGTCGGGCTTGGGCAACCCAAACATCGGGGCCGGCCCTGCTCCTAATGAACACTATACTTTCAGCTAGAAGACCAATAAAATTAGTCATACAGAACCATTTCCACCTACAACAAAACCATCCCAAAACAGAGAGTAAAGTGCAGCAGAAATCCAGCAAAGAAAACTGCAGCAAACAAACCCATGTCCAGAACAGAGAGGAAAACTGCAGCAGAAGTCAAGCCATGTTCTGCACCTTCGCAATTCTAGAGAGCAAAGAGCACCAAAATGGGATGCCCGTATGACGATACCAATCATATTTTCACCTACTGCTTCCACAAATATATCCCATACACAGTGGCGGCTCCAGGAATTTTCCTGAGGGTGTTCATAAATACTTACACTAGTATATTATCTCGAGAAACTACAATGATATATAAACTAAAATTCATATATTCATATCAACAATGTTGTCCAAAAATAGCAAAGTACAAATACCTATTACAATAGCCCTCGACGACTTTTCATATTTTGAAACCGTTGCATAATAGCCTCATTATCAACGGTATTAAATATATCGCTCTCAATGTAAGGAACTAAACAATCATTCATCCACTGATCTCCCATTCGATTGCGCAGATTGCTCTTTATGTACTTCATTGCCGAAAAACTTCTTTCAACACCAATGTCACAAGCAAATACACCAATCCATATATAACATGTTTTTCTGTCTTCACCAATTTTCAGCAAGATCACCAATTTTTGTGTGAGTGGTCATTAATTTTAGACTGAGTGTTCATTCATATTTAGAATGGGACAAGGGTGTTCATCCATATTTCGCTTGGGTGTTCAAAAGAGGACTAACCTAAATTTTTTGACATATATTCTAGGTAAATTTTTTTTTTTGGGTTGTCAGTTGACCATCCTGAACTACTAGTGGAGCCGCCAGTGCCCATACACAAAGAAGCTGAAATGCAGTAGAACCAGTACCATTTTGACTGTAAACCTTAGATAATAGTAGAGGTGCTTTTCAGAGATGTCCAAAATTTAAATGGCTTCAAGAATGCTTTGAAGTCTGTAAATGTAGTCTTCACGGAGTACTTGTCGCCACCACCTCCATCTTTAGCTTTGACCCAAAGAGCAACTCTGGTTTTTATAAGTTCAATGGTCTCATCCCAATCAGGAGCTTTAGTTCAAAAGCGAGTGCATTCCTCAAGTTCCAGACAGTCCACATGATTGCCAAAGGGATGCACTCCCTGATAATTCTTTTTCCAGTCTTCAAACTCCAATTATTCCACCAGATGAGTAGGTCTACCACTGTTTTTGGTGTGACCCATTGAACACCCCACCACAATAAAATTTTCGCCCATACTCCCCAGACTACATCACAATGCAGTAAAAGGAGATCCATTGTTTCCAGATTTGAACCACAGAATTTACAGTTAGCACCATCAGCATTTTGAATGAATCAATCTTGAGTAGGTATTCAGAGGTTTTGATTCTTCCAAGGTGCACAAGCCATCCAAAGTATTGCACACGATAAGGTGCAATATTCCTCCAGACTAGATCATATGCTGCATCAGTTAGGATTGCTTGAGGTCTAGCAAGCTCACAGATTGATTTTACTGTGAAAGTATTTGAGCTGCAGCCAGACCAAAGTAGAACATCCTTTGCTCCACTGTTGACTATCACTCCTGAATCATCCAAGAATTGGTAAAGTTCAGCCAATACTTCTTCTTCCCAATCATACAGTCTCCTGAATTGTAAGTCCCAGTGATTCTGTTCAACTCTTCTAGCCATTACTTGACTTAACAATTCATCTTTTTGGCTAACCACCCTAAATATTGAAGGAAAAGCTTCAGCTAGACAAGGGTTTCCAATGCATGAGTCCTTTCAGAATGCAATTGTGCTCCCATCGCCAACCTTTATCCTAACATTGTAAGGACCAAATTTCCGAGTCGTCTTGTTTTCGGCAATTCCATATGACAAAACACATATTTATATTTAGCTGTAATTTTCTAAGTAGGAGTCTATATAGGATTAGAGTGGAAGGAATCTCTTTATAATGTAACTTGAGAGTTAGTAGTTTAGTAGGTTGTCGCCTGATCAATATGGTGCATTCGGAACGGGAAGATCAATCTTGCGATCAATCGATTTCTCAATCAGGTACCTCTGATTTAGCACATGCCGTGGTTTCAGTTTCAAAGCATATAGATTGATTGTGGGATCAATCGGCAATTTAATCAGGCAGCTCCAAAAAATCGGATCTCCAGTGGACTGATCAATCGGCTTATGGATGCGATTGATCGGAATGTCATTTATTATAAAATGGATCATTCTTTTCATCTAGGGCGTGTCGGCTGAAAAAGAATATTAGAGCCGCTTGTTTTCAAAGCCGCAAAACCCTAAAGTATCGAGAGTGAATCTTGAAGTACAAAATCGATGGAACTTTAATCAAAGCTTCAAGAGGTTTCTACATCAATCATCAATAGTCAAGTTCAAGTTGTTTTCCGGTGGATTTCCAGAAGAACTTTTGGAAGGCTCTAGGATTTGAGGCAGCGACAATCAAATACTGGGTGTGGTGAATGAGGAGTCGGCAACTGATCTTAGGTCAATTGCGAGGAGTCTCAATTGTGAGTAAGGTCGTTTTGTAACCACACAATGGTTTTTATAGTGTTTGATTCCTTCCCGTGGTTTTTGCCCATTTAGGGTTTTTCCACGTATATCCTGGTGTTCATCAAATTATTTGCTTTCTGGTTGCGATTGGGCCATATATTGACTAATGTTATTTTATTTATTGAGATAAATAAAAAAACCTAGCAAATTATTAAACCTAGGCGATCAAGGATTTTTCAAACATTTTCAAAGTACAAAGAATGCATGTGGGGGTTTCTATCTTGTATTGACATAATATCTTTCCCAATAGTGGATACTTTCCTATAAATTTCAAGCTTTGGAAACCAGTTACTCTCCCCCATCTTGTATTTGGCTTTTATCACATTTCTCCATAAAGCTTCTTTTTCTATCCCAAACCTCCACCACCATTTGATCAGAAGAGCTTCATTCTTTGCTTTTATGCTTCTTATGCCAAGCCCCCTGTGGAGGCGATCTTCACCGGACTGTCCTCTTTGCCTCTTTAGACCTGCGCTGTGGGGGGAGGAGCTGAGCTGAACCTCGCTTGATCCCTTGGGACACGTCGGAGAGGGGAGGAGGCGTTGGGGTATGCCGGAACGATACCTGCACAAGAGAGCAACCACGTTAGTACCAAGCCCGGACGGTGGTGGTCCGGGATGGTACTCCGATGGCTAAGTCAGCACCGGAGGGAGAAGTATAGTAGAGAACTAGAGCGTAGTTTAGAACCAATTGCAGAGAGAGAGAGTCGAGTGGAGAAGACCCCTGTTCGAATGGGGTGAGAGCCATATTTATAGGCGAGGGAGCGCGTGTTCGGCACGCCCCTCGGGGGCCTCACGCGCCCCGTCCCTGATATTGCATTGAATGCACTGATTGACGCTTTGCCTCTCAAGCGTCGCCTCGGCCGTCGTGCCCTCAGAGGTGTCACGTGCCCTTGATGTCCCTATCGGTCAGATCACCCGCCCCCCCTGCAGGCGTAGGTCTGCAGGGTGGGTGGATTGCCATAATGTAGTGCACGTGGAGCAGGTGAGCTCATTAATGTGCCACTCAGACTGTCAGGAGGCGCCTCGATCAAGCCCCCCTGCCACCTGACGTGACCCGCCCCGGTCCCGAGGCCAATTGGCTCGGACCGAGGCACCCTCGGGAACGGTGCCGCGGGGGCAATCACGGCCGCTCCTGGAGCGACGTCCCGAGGTAAGATCCATGCCGAGCCTGCTCACGCCGAAGGGAGCCCCCCCCGGCGCTTCGTAGAGGGAAGGTGGGGACCCTGTGGACCCCTGCCCCCCCGGAGGGAAGCATCCGAGGGTACCGAGGCCCCCCTGGACCCCCGGCCGCTACACCCCCAACATTCTCTTTTTTGTGTGACCTTTGCCCATGCCACCATATGTAATTTCTTTTTCAAGTCAGATCCACCCCATAAGAATTTGGCTTGGATGGATTCAATGGTTTTGACCACACCTTCCGGCATCTTAGAGAGGGACATATAGAAAATAGGAAAGCTGCAAAGTACAGATTTTGATCAATACAACTTTACCTCCAAATGACAGATATCTTCTCTTCTATGAAGCAAGTCTGGCTCTGATTCTATCAATGACAGGTTTCCAAGTGGTTTTTAATTTAGGGCTGACCCCCAATGGCATTCCCAGATACTTGAGAGGTAATTTTTTAGCTTGACAATTGAAGACATGAGCAAAGTTTTGTAGTTCCAAATCAGCTAACGCCTACCCCACAAAGAATAGTTTTATGGTAAAACATCTTCAACCCAGACATCTCTTCGAATTCATATAGCAAGTTCTTCACTGCTTGGACTTCTTCCAACTTTGCCTTGCAGAAAACAAGGGTGTCATCAGCAAATTGCAAATGTGTGACAAGATATAGGTAGTTGTTGTTGGTCGGTTAATTTGAGTTTGGATTTGGTTAATGCAAGTTTCTTCAAATATGTATGACCAATAAAGCAAAGGCGGTTCCACCATTTAATAAGGGTGATCACTTGAACACCCTCAAGAAAAAAAATTTGTTTAGAAATACATGTAAAATTTTTAGTTTTAGTTTAATATAGCCATTGTTGAACACCCTATTCACAAATATTTTGAACACCATACTAAAAAATATTTGAACACCTAGCTCAACAAATCAACCCACAAATCAATTTTATGTAAACAACCAACTAAAGTTTAAAGTCTTCCCGTAGATGGTCAATATACACTCTAAAGCCTTTTATATTTTATATTATATGTGATAAATTTATATCGGGTTTTGTTTGAATATCTATACTATGAACACTCACCAATCATGGTAATTCACAATAGTATCCTTAATACACCAATTCAAAATAAAGTGCACACTCTTTACGACAAAAATTAGGAAAATCAAGAAAAAAAATCTATTGTATTGATATCATCCTATGACTTCTCTCTGAGCAACAATCAACTCTATATATAAAAAAGTAAATATCCATGCGAACCTATTCAGTACATAAATTTCTACAATAACAATATATTAGTGTATTTATCCCCCGATTTAAATTTTACTTGACCCAATAACATAGAATTCGCCAAGAAAATTGTGATATCTTATGTATTTTCATATCATTTGGCCTCATTATTCACATTAATTCATACATGAAATTTTTTGTACATATATAGGAGTACTAGTTAGCAGAGGTAGTAGAGCTAAGGTAAATGTTAAACACTTTGTCAAAAGTTTTGTATGTATATAGGAGTACTAGTTACTTGGCCTTTTAGCCAATTGTCTGGTTTTTATTTCCAATTTATGACATTTACAGTCCTTTAACTCTTGAACTTAATTTCCTAATTTTTTTTGGGACATTAATGACGGTATGGGACTCGAATTAGAAATAAAATCGAGATAATTGACTTAATGACTTTCCTTGAATATACAATGTTTTGTTAATTACAGTGTATGTTTATCATGTTTTGCCAGTGATGCAGTTCAATTCCGATACTTTTTTATCTTTCATTGTGATAAATTACAAATCACACAAACAATAAATTAATATTTTGATAAATTCATCATATTCACATAAATAGGTTTTGTTGTGTCCATTCATTTACGTGAACGTACAAGATATTGTATGATAAATTGGTAGTAAGATATGAAAAATGTCTATTAATTGTTAGTGTTTGACATATTGGATTTACAATGGTGAAATTTTATGGAGACCCCCCTCATCTATACTTGTTTTCCACGAAGACCTCCTAACGTTTAAAACCACCCAAGCAGGCCCCCTCATCGACATGAAATGAAAAAATGGCTAACTTTTTTAACAGAATGAGAGAAAATGATGATTTTATCCCTTTAAAATCGGCCACACTGACCCACTCATCTATAAAAATCATCCATATTGTCTAACAAAAAAAAAAAATTGGTTCAATTTTTAAAAAATTTTGGGCAAATAAAATTCATAATATATTCTTTGATCAAAATAAAATTCATTAATACTTTAGCATATGTTTGGATGAGAGGAATTAGAAGATTAGAGGTGAAAACTCAACTGAAAAGTTTGCTTTGATTTATAGACGATTGATGTTAATACTGTGTTTGGTTGCTCATAAAAGGTTTGAAAATTATTACTCCCTCCGTCCCAATTTGATAGTCCATTATGAAATTAAGTGCAATTTTCAAAATAAAAAAATAATGTATTTACGAAAAAAAAAATCATCAATGTGATCTTGTTTGATAGATTTCATTGAGAACTTTTATACGGTGCAAAAAAATTTAAAAATTATTTTGATAAATACATTCTTTTTTATCTTGAAAATTACACGTAGTTTCGTAGCGGACTATCAATTTGGGACGAAGGGCGTATTTTTTTGTTGGGGATTGGAGAAATAAAGAACTTAGCTTGATTTGGCTTAGCCTAGACGGAGGGAGGAGAGAGAGATGAGATGGGGGTTTCAAAACAATGATAATTTAATTTAAGTATGTGTGTAAGTATTGAACAATAAGGGAATTTTTGTCCAATCCGTAACATATTTCCTTGATATTTGACAGCAATGTAACAGAAAGGGTCAGGCTGTGTGTATGTATTGAACAACAAGGGTATTTTCTTCCAATGTGTTTAAAACGTGTTTTAAAAAATCCCTGTGAGAAATCAGCAAAAAAAAAAAAAAAAAATACAATGAAGGGCTTGATTTGAGTCGGATCGTCGAGATTTGGTCCGGAACTATGAGATCCGGATGGGTCCAGATTTTAGTGGTGAGGACGGAAAGCTCACCTAAGGGATCCGCATCCTACCTTTCGTGCGGACTTCACATTTTCGGATCAAATTTCGACGATCCGAACCATTCAATGTGTTTAAAACGTGTTTTTAAGGATCATTGCGAGGATTCATAAAAAAAGGACCCGAAAAGACTTGATCCGAGCAGTTTTCGATAAAAGTATTATCGAAAATTGCTCGAATCAAGCCCTTCCGTGTCTTTTATTTTTTATTTTTTATGAATCCTCGCGAGAATCCTTAAAAATACGTTTTAAACACATTGAATGGTTTGGATCGTCGCAATTCGATCCTAAAACGTCTGCACTGAAGCAAAAATGAGGATCCCTTAGATGAAGCTCACTGTACACACACACACACACGTGCGCGCACGCGCACACACACACACATATATGTATGTATAAATTGAAAATTGTCCCATATCATTCTATTCATCATAAAACAAACTAAACCCTTAGCAAAATACTTTCCATTGTGAAGTACCAAAATGTAATTACGGGGGCCTAAATCATAGTTGTCGAGTTTTATGGGGATAGATGTGTAATCCTATAAATTTATGAGGTCTAGGAGAAGATATATATAATATATAGAGTTTTTTCGTTATATCCCTGAAACCATGCATTGTTTTTCTACTTCGTCCTCAAACTATCAAACTTCTATCAGAAACATATCTGTGCGCACAAATCGCTCTATGGGGCCCACTTTTGGGTCCCGCATGAACAATCCAAAGTCGTTCATTACTTTAAAATATGTTTTCAATAGGCCCATTCAAAAAATTAGCTTAATCGAATAACTCTAAGAGTTTGATCCAATCTTTCAATTTTTGATAGCTCTAAACAGTTAATCAAAAATAGAAATGTAAGATCAAACATTTAAATTTATCTGATTTTGCTCTTCATTTTTTATGAATCACTTGAAAATATATTTTAAAATTAATAAACGAATTGGATTTGTTCATGTTGGATCCCGAAGTGGACCCCACTTTTGCAATTTGTGTGCACCACACGACCATTTTCCGTTAGGGATCCCAAAGTGGACCCCACGTTTGCAATTTGTGCGCACCACACGACCATTTTCCGTTAGGGTTTCTACCAGGAGTTAGAAATGGACTTAGAGCATCCTCATCAGCATCAACAAATTTTGGACCAAATTTAACCACAAAAACACCTTTTACAATTTAACAAGCCACTTTATCAAAAACTCAAAAAATCAGACTCTCTATCCAAACTTTACTATATTAAACTATTCCTCCTCAAATCTATTAAAAAAATACCTTTCCCCTAAAAAGCTACACTCCCCACCTTGGGAGTTGCGGATGCCCAGGACTTTTGTCCAAATCACTATTCGGATGCCCACGCGTCAGCCTTCTATTCTCTCCTCCCTCTCCACGTCGTCCTCTCTCTCCCCCGTCCCCATCAAGCCCCACCCGTCCCCATCGAGCCCCACCGGCAAAAACAATAAAAAAAGGTTTGCCCCGTGAACAGTGATTCGCTGGGGAAGTAAGGGTACTGTAGCAAAAACAATTTGTTGAGGGAAAGTAGAGAGGCTGATTTTTGGGGGGTTTTGGAGGGTTTGGCTCAACAATTTGTCTGAAACAGTGTTTTACAATGGCTGATGAGGATGCTTTTACTTAGAGCATCAATATCAGCATCTCTACTTTAACTTCAAACTCGTTTGGATGCCGTTTATGAGGGACGGATGATGCCGTTTTTGAGAACAAGTGTATAGTTTGAGAACAAAGTAGAAAATTAGGATTTGATGTTTAACCCATACTTTGGATGCAAAATACACACCCCGGCTAAATAGCCGCCGACTAAATAATCTGGAAGAACCCGAACTAAATAAAGCGAGGGGGCTTGTGTTTAGTCATGGGGGATGAGAGTGGTCGAATGACAATCCTACCCCCACAGCTTTGCAATACCGGTCGGATCATACTAAATGAAGGATGAAAAAAGGAGAGAAAGTAGAACGAAGAAGAGAGAAGAGTTTTGATATTTTGTTACGTCGCCGATCGGGGAGCTCGGTTCACTATTCATGCTGCTGCAGGTTTTTCTTCCAAGAAGAAGAGCATTTTTAGAATAGGAAATGGCTTTTTGGACTGGGATAAAGAGATAAAGTAGGGCTGGTTTTGTTTTTTTTCCCTTTTCGTTATTTACAATGAAGTGTAGTGGAGAGCATTTATTCGGTGTGCATGAGTCCAAGAAGAATTAAAACAATTAATTGACAAATAACTTAATTGTTAACTTAATTGTTGACAAATACTAACTTTTATTCCATGTGGGCAGTGTACATAAAAACATACTCCCTCCGTCCCATTTTAAATATCCACCTTTCTATTTTGGGATGTCCCAAAATAAATGTCCACTTTCCATAAATAACCATCAAAACATACCAAACTTTCAATTATACCCTTAAAAGGTACTCATTGATTTGACAGTTTTTTATATTTATATCATTCTTAAATTGACAATATCTTTCAACATATAATATTTTTCATGATTTTGAAAATTTTGTATAATAGAATTAATTGAAATCTATCAAACAAGATCCATATGACATATTTTTTAAGATCCATATTGAAAGATATAAACAATTTAAATACATTTAATTGACTCACAGTTTTTAAAGTTACTTTTGGAAATTTAGAGCAAAAATTTGAACTTCTTAAAAACTCGATTTTCCGTAGAGGACATTTAAATTAGGACGGAGGGAGTATAACTCAATTGTTGACAAATATAGCAAAACAATTAATTTTTATATTTTTATAGTTATTTTAAATACATAATCTAATATGGGCATTGACAAGGGCAATATAGTCAATTTGATTGTTTTTACATCATCTATCCTCCTTATCACTCCTTTTTAATCCCTCATCCAAATCTTGGACTATTTAATCCCCTCTTAACTGTCATATCAACGTGGACTCACCCTTCTTATTTAATCACCCCTTCTATTTTATACACTCTTACTATTTAATCCCTCTCAAACTAATACGTCATCCAAACGGCCCGTTAGTGTATAGTTTCGGGGATATAAATGAAAAAAAAACTCTAATATACTCCATATTGTATTTATCACTCCAATACGTCACCCCCAAATCAGTACTGTATATCAGATCCTCCACCACCAAAACTTTAGATCGAAGAACCTCAATTGCTCCGGCACCGCTGGCTCCGGCCAATGAGAAATCGAGCTGGCGCTGAAAATCAGTTCAATTCAGGTACCTCTCTATCTCTCTCTATCACGACGTCGATCTGCGTTTCTCTCTCTCTCTCTCTGTCTCTCTGTCTCTCAGAAGCGATCTGCGAAATTTCGTGTGATCATCGTATTCAGTAGCGTCTGATCATCGTGTTCAGAAGCGATCTGCAAAATTTCGGACGACAATTCACCTACCGCCATCTCGGCCGGTACTCTCGAAATTCCCGGTATCGGGATGGAATTTGAAGTGTTGGGTACCTTTTTTTACCAATCCGGTACATACCGGCCGGTATGGAACGCAATTCAAAACCCTGCTCCAAATCTCAAACCCTAATTTTCTAGGCTTTTATATTTTTTACTTATAAAAATTTAGATATAGAAAGAGAAACGCGAGGGAGGGGAGGAGAGGGAGAAACGTGGGTAGGAGGAAGAGATAACGTGGGAGGGGGTGTGAATATGGAGAGTGACATTTTAGGGATATGGGAATTAAGCTTTATTCGATAACATAACTAAATAATATCATACATTTTAAGTTTTGGTTGTTTGCTTCGTTTATTTTATATATTTCACAGTTGCAAATTATTTTTTATCTATTTTATTCACAATTAAAAAATTTATTTCATAGCAGTAGATATATGTCTTCCCGTGAATAAAATGATAATAACGCTAGCGTGCATCGAAGACTGGACCTAAAGAAAAAACTAAACTATCTTTTTTATCAACTAGCGTTTTGCCCGTTTGATACACGAGACCGAAAAACTGCTAATTTCGTTCCCTTTTTTTTTTTTTTTATCTTGGCATCAAATGGACACAATGCTAGTTTCATTTAAGAAACATAAACTGGTACACGACCAACTGAGTTAGAAGTCGTACTCAGTCTATCCACTACTTACCCACCATTATTTTGGTGAATTTTATGGTTCATTTTGGAATTTCCCCCCACATTTTGGAAGTTGTGTTGAGTGATCTGATTGTGGATACATAAGAGCATCCTCATCAGGCTACTCAAACATCCTCCTAAGACAAAATAGGGAGGAAAACCTAAAAAATGGCTCTTTATCAGCCTCCATAACTCCTCAACAAACTATATTTTGCTACAGTGTCTCCCTAAAGATAGGAATGCACCATTCACTCCTCACTATTACTATATTATATTTCTCTACGCCATTTCATCATTCTCCTGAGGCATTTCTCATCTCATTTTTCTGTTATTTTTATTTCTCACAAAAACACTTGTCTATGAACAAAAAAAATAATAGTCGCACAAATATTAGAATTAAAACATGAAACATTTTAAAATTGCAACCACACATGAAATTTAAATGACCGCAATATGAGATTTTTTTCTTTCTATTCCACGTTTTTGGACAAAGTAGCGAGGAATAATTTTTTTTTTGGAAGTAGTTACCAAAACCACGTATCTAAGAGGGACTAGAATGCATCATCAATGGAAAGCCTATTTAATAATGTCCAACCTATCATCCATTTACATATCCAAAGAAGTATAAATTCCAATTCTACCCCTTAGAGCTGTGCAAATATGTCTTATAATAACCATTATTGACTATTACTAGAATGCCAAAAAGTAGTCTGAGCACAACCTTTCTACAATCGACATGCACCTACGCACCCACTTAAGCCTCAACTCCACAGGAATGGTAACATATCGCTCTATTCTTCATGTCCCAAAGGTGAAACATTTTCATAAGCCAAAGCTCTTATGGATGACCAATACATAATTATCATGCTTTCCATGGATATCCTCAAAATACATTTCAAACAAATTATTCATAGCCTTTTCATATTCTCCAAAGATTCCATAGCAATTGTAACACAGATTTACCATGCGCATCCCTCTCCGATTCACATTGCATTACCAGGCATCCCCGTTGCGGATAAGCTAGACATTTTATGCCTTATCCCACAACATATCACAAACACACCTTGCTAGCCTTTTAGCACTGTCCCCTCGCAAGCTGGGACATAGGGGGATGCCATTAATAGATAAACAAACAAATTCACCTTTCATTTAATATCCATGGAGTAATACCATATGGCAAAACTTGTCATAAAGCATACCTCTTCTACTTGGATGTAAAAACATGAACGAAACCATGTAAAGTATGTATTAATATCACTCACCTTGATCCACGCAATCACTCGGATCTCCTATAAGAATGAACAATGACAATATGATTACGAGATGCCAAATGAGTGCAAACATGCCTAAGATGATTCCCTAGAAGTGTGTGAAATCAGACGTGAAGTTTGGAATGAAATAGTAAAAATGGCTAAGTGGTACCGGTACTGCCAAAACCTGTACCGGTACTAAATGAGTATGCTCATTTTTGTTTCTAGTACCGGTACTGCAAAACCCCAGTACCCGTACCAGCTGGGAAAATTCTGGAAATTTGATGTTCAATCCCCCTTCGATTCCCACCTTGTTCACAATTCAAACCACTTCCAATGCAACCAAAATTTGGGCAATTCATACCCACACCCCCGGTATATCAGAAGTTAGTCCCAACGTGGTCAATTTATGCCTAAGAACACGTAATTTATGCATGAATTACAACCCCAACTAGGGATTTATGGTTTCTAGGTGGGATTCTTGGGTTTAACCAAAACCCAAATACAAATTCATCTTCTAACCCTTAGTCAGTGAAATTACATGAAGAACTTAAAGCCTAGCATGAAAGATGCAAAACTCATGACTTAAAACATACACATGTACTTATTCAAGCTTCAATCCCACTCAATCAAGCTAAGACCCTTGTTTCCCCTTCTTATTCCCTCTTCTTTTAGTCCAATAAGCCACATAATTAGCTATAACCCAACATGTACCCAAAATAAACATAATTAAGAGTTGGGGGTATTACACCCTTCCCCACTTATAGAATTTTGGTCCCTGAACTTATCTTACCTTAGATGTGTAAGGAATACAAGAATCCGTGTAGTATATCGCATATCTTCCCCACTTAAAGAATTGTAGTGTACCACAACTTTACTAACAATCTATGGTTAAGGATTTTTTTTTTCCAGTCAACAATTTCAACTAGTCTCTCCCTATAACTCATTTCAAGTAGTCTCTCCAAGATATTTTTTGAAATATGACTCTTAAAATGGCTGTGTAATAGATCTTACGAGTGAAGTCTAACTCAGACACGCGAGGGACATTGCACATTTAACGACTCCGGTAACAAAATTATTGGACAATTAACTCTTCCTACTTTCCTACACTTCCAAAGGGTGCTATACCAATACTAGCCTGAGAGTTTTGATGGTATGAAGACTCGACATCAAGATAAATAACTCCACTATCCTCCTTCAAAGTTTAAGATAAAACCTAATGCACATTCCCCAAACTATAAGTCACCCATCTAGATTGCCTTTTGGTTGAAGGATGGAATTGTTGTTCTAAACCACAATTTGGTACTCATAATCTTCTGCAAAATACTCAAAAAATTCAAAACAACATAGAACTGCTCTTGAACAATAGCAACAAAAGTTCCTAAAAGTCAATTGAACCGATACACTATAAAATACAATACAAGTCATGTGATTAATTGATTCAACTATTCAAGACGTCCCATTATTGTATCCTTCAATAATCCCGAATTTTCTTTTCCTTCTGTTTATATGACCTGCATATATCATTTCATTCATCAAATAACAACAATAAGAAATCCTCAGCAGATCTTTCCTACTGTCCTACTACCCTTACAAATTCCCGAACCTAATATCTTCCTAGATGATCTTGCTTGCCCCAACACTACCTTAAATTCCTAATAATTCCCCTAGTTGTAATCATGCCCGCGACCTAGGATTCAACCTGCTAGAATTTATTATTCAACTCTTAGTCTCTCCATACGTATAACTAATCTGGAAAGCATTGAAGAGTCTCGATAGCTTATCAACTTAGCCATCAATTGTTATTCCGCAAATGTAGAGGCCAGAGGGGTCACACGCAACACATATGGTTTCTTTAAAGCCAAACAACTATTCTAGTAAAATATCCCAAGCAACAAATCCTAAGGTAACAATTCAGATCCTTCAGTTCTAAACCGTGATATTCCATAATATCTCAGATTAATGAATTTAGCATCCATATTGCATCAACGATAACTCCTCCTGTCCACTCAGTAGTAATTCCCATCAATTTCTCAAATAAACATGGTAACACATATTCGTAATAGATACGTCCAACAACGCTAAATCATTAGGCATGCATACTCCTACAAATCTTCCTTATAATAATTGATAAGCTAACAAATATAGAAAATTTATTGCACCTGAGTTGTTCTCTTCATTGTCAAAGAAACTAAATAATATCTCGCTTATTAGTACTCCGTACAGCACTGAGGTCCGAAGTAATATCTTTTCCTCTTTATATTCTTTCGCAATAAGATTTTCACATCAGAACCCATTTTCCAAAGTATAAGATAAACAAATGAGTACCATTTTTTTTTATAGCACTACATAATCCATCTTTATTGAGTTCTACAATAAAACACAAGTCTTCCTTTTTTATCTTTTCTAAGAGCTTCCATTCCAGATGTTCAATCATGAAGTTGCGGTGGCCAGTCGCACTTCAAACTGGATATCCAGAAGTAGATTCTCAAAGTTTTTTTTTTTATAAAAAAATTGTAGATCTTTTGCAACACACTTTTGCCTTTATAAACCACTACTTTACTTAGTATGCACATGCTAGATGCACTTTTTACTATTCAACTTGACACAATAAATTCATCCCAATCGAACTGATCATCACACGCACTACTCTCCTATTTTCACATGGAATATCCCCTTAAGTGGAACATACATAAAAGTCATACAATTAAGGAAATCAAGTAATCCATTCACAAATTAAATGGAAACAAGGAAAACGTATTTTAAGGAAAAAGCAATTCCCATCTAGCAGGTAGCTATACAAATGAAGCATGGATATATGCCTTAAATTAATCCTTTGTACGTCTCTTGGAACTAAATATCAATCTAACCTTTCAATGTTTTCACCAAATATATCTCTTATACTTAATTCACATAACAAGAGCTATTTTCTAAAGCTATATTGTAGGCTAACCATTATAAAGACTCTCCATACTACAATACTAAGAGAGAGAGACATAATCACAAAGCGCGTGATTCTCTAATCATGCGAATTCATCGTATAGCTCGATCTGAGGGGTACTTGTGAGTGTGGTCGTTTTAGGTGCCTAAATCAAATAAATTAGCCCTTCGACTAACCACAAAATTATTCCTGAGATTGACCATATCGGATACCACATCGCTAAATTAACACTACTTACTCTAATAAATTTCTATGTATCTCATTGAACTTCTCCCGAGCAATGTGGAACTCCACACTTCCGGTCGGAACTTTGCTCTGCTACCAAAAGACCGCCGTCGCGACCCTAACTGCCCTGTAGGCCTCAGTCACAACAGAGCGCCGATGAAATTATCACCAAGGCCATATTATACAAGTTACATATATAATCATGTAATTAAGAGGGGCTAGAGTGGATCATCAATGAAAGCCTATTTAATAATGTCAAACCTGTCATCAATTTACATATCCAAAGAAGTATAAATTCCATTTCTACCCCTTAGAGCTGTGCATATATGTCATATAATAACCTTCACCAACTATTAGAATGCCAAAAAGTAGCCTGAGCACAACCTTTCTACAGTCGACATGCACCTACGCACCCACTTAACCCTCAACTCAGCAAGAAAGGTAACATATTGCTCTATTCTTCATCTCCTCAAAGGTGAAACATTTTCATAAGCCAAAGCTCGTATGGATGACCAATACATAGTTATCATGCTTTCCATGGATATTCTCAAAATACATTTCAAACAGATTATTCATTGCCTTTTCATATTCTCAAAAGATTTCATAGCATTTGTAACTCAGATTTATAATGCAATCTGAGTCACATTGCATCACTAGGCGTCCCCGGTGCGGATAAGCTAGACATCTTACGCATTATCCCAGAACATATTACAAACACACCTTGCCAGACTTTTAGCACCGTCCCCTAGCAAGCTCGGACGCAAGTGATGTCATTAATAGATAAGCAAACAAATTCACCTTTCATTTAATATCCATGGAGTACATACCATACAACAAAACTTCCCATAAAGCATACCTCTTGTACTTGGATGTAAAATATGTATGTAACCATGTAAATTATGTATTATAGTCACCTGGATCCAAGCAATCACTTGACCCCCTATAACAAATGAATGATGAAAATATGATTAGGAGATGCCAAGTGAGTGCAAAAATGCCTAAGATGAAGCCCTAGAAGTGTGTGAAATCAAACGTGAAGTTTGGAACAAAATACTAAAAATGGCTTAGTGGTACTGGTACCAGCTGGGAATATTCTGGAAATTTCAAGTTCGACCCCATTCGATTCCCACCTGGTTCACACCCCAAACCACTTCCAATGCAACCAAAATTTGGGCAATTCATACCCACACACCCGTATATCATAAGTTAGTCCTAACATAGTCAATTTATGCCTAAGAACACGTAATTTATCCATGAATTACAACCCCAACTAGGGATTTATGGTTTCTAGGTGGAATTCTTGGGTTCAACCAAAACCTAAATAAGAATTCATCTTCTAAGCCTTAATCAGTGAAATTATATGAAGAACTTAAAGCCTACCATGAAAGATGCAAAATGCAAGACTTCAAATATACATATGTACCTATTCAAGCTTCAATCCCACTCAATCAAGCTAAGACCCTTGTTTCCCCTTCTTCTTCTCTGCCGTCTCTCTCTCTCTCTCTCTCTCTCTCTCTCTCTCTCAAGCTAAGAGCCTTGTTTCCCCTTCTTCTTCATCTCTGCCGTCTCTCTCTCTCTCTCTCTCTCTCTCAAGCTAAGACCCTTGTTTCCCCTTCTTCTTCTTCTTCTTCTCTGCCGTCTCTCTCTCTCTCTCTGTTCAAACGGCGGAATAGATAGGATCAGAGGAATAACATAGAATCCCCCGCCTTATATACTTATGGAAGATAATCCGGTGTAGGTGCATGCATGTACCTCCGTGTTCCATTTTATAATAACCAATGGTATAACACAAAAACAATACACCACCTAATCACACTAATTAGTCCAATAAGCCACATAATTAGATATAATCCAACACTTACGCAAATGATAAACATAATTAATAGTCGGGGATATTATAAAAGATTTATGGTTTTTCTTTATTTCCATTAAGTTTGCACCACTTCTCATCTCTTTTAGGTATCCAAATAAGTGAAAGGCATACTCTTTCTTTTCTTTTCTCACTATTTCTCATTGTCGAAAACATTGTTACTAGTGCAATTATGTTATGGCCTTGTGAGTTCAAGGTTGGTGGAGAGATCTTGATATCCTTTTTGATGGGGTCGGTCGGGATGGGTTAGGTGCAGTGTAGATTCTTTTACCATGTGACCGGGGAAAAAGGGCTCATATGTTAGTGATGCGAACGGTTTCAATTTCTTTTGATTGAGTTACAAAACAGTTCAAAATAGAGTTTGACATGGCAAAGTTATAAATTGGTTATTTTCGGAACCACTTCAAATAGTCTCAATCTTTTTTATTAGTGTTATGTACAATTTCCAGTAATTGCTTGTACAGTTTGAAAGATTAGTTTAACTTAAGGTTTGTGCATACTTTAGCTGCAAAGCTTCTTCAGATTGTGCCCCAACTACTTAATAAAGAAAAATGGAGCTGAAGAATGAGATCAATGACCTATTAAAGAAGGTTAATGCACATATTGATGTAAATCTTGCATGTCCTGTCGTATTGTCTTGGTACTAATTCACCCAATTTCACAAGTTGAAGGTGACAATGCGTTCAGAACTCTTTGTTTGCTTTCTTTTAAGGGCGAAATGAACGCAACCACACCTTTTTATTCTCTCATGTATCCTAGGGTGATAATGAACTCAACCTTACCTTTTTGTTCTTTCATGTATCCTTACCATTTGATTGATGCACTAAATTGAAGTGTTAATCTGCATTATGATTTAATTGCCTTCCCTAATTTCAATTTTCTATGAATTTCACAAAGTTGCAGAATGAAGGGGAATGAGGGATCTAATTCAGATGTAATCAGTGAGCTGCCCAGTCATCTCACTGAAAATATTCTAAAGATCTTGCCATTGAGGGATGCAGTGAGGACAAGTGTCCTGTCGAGCAAATGGAGGTACAAATGGGTAAAGCTTCCACAACTGGTATTTGATGAACAGTTCTTCCTCCTAAAAAAGTGGCGCGAGAAACAACTCAAGGCAGTTATTTGCCAAGTTATACTGTTTCATCGAGGGCCATTAATTAAGTTCCAGTTGTGGAATCCTCCCTTTTGTAGTTGTCTTGATATCAATTACTGGATTTTTATCTTGTCAACGAAAAATATCCAGGAGTTCACTCTTTACCTCCAAGGCCCGCCCCATGAAATTCCTCGTCACTTCTACTCATTTCTGCAACTGAGGGAATTGAATCTCGGTAATTGTGTATTCAAACCACCACCTACGTTCAAGGGATTTAGTAGGCTTGTTATCCTTTTTTTCCTTAATGTTAATATTTCTTCTGAAATGTGTGGACTGTTCATCTCTAGTTGCCCCCTGCTGGAACAATTACATTTGCGTCATTGCGGCCCTTTTGACTCCCTTGAAATCAACGCCCCTAATCTCAAATTATTTGAATTTTCTGGCTTCTTTGAATCAGTTTCTCTCAAAAATACCCCCCTCCTTGCAAAAATTTCGGTTACTTTTTATTCCTATAAACAGCCTCGGGAAGAAATAGACTCCGAATGGGTGAAGTTTTTCCATTCATTACCTGCTATTGAGGACATGCACTTGGATATGCCTTTTGTGGAGGTAAGAAAGCTTCACTTCATAGATATTAACTTGGTTTGTAGACAATCTTCTGACTCTTTTTGTCATATTTGGTTCAGTCATTTGGTGCAGGTAATGTTCCAAAGAGACTTCCAAGTACTTTGAACCAACTCAAAGTTTTGGCTCTATCTGATGTGTCTTACGCTAATCTGGATCATGTCTCATGGGTTCTTTGCTTGCTTAGGAGCTCGCCAAACCTACATAAACTTAAAAGCATTGTGAGTTATAGCAAAAGTCCCTTTTTCCGCTTGTCCTTACTATCAATTTTGGAATTTCCTAGTGATGCTATTTTTCATTCCCCCCCCCCCCCACAACAGATATTTAATACCTCTCCAGTCCAGGATCATGCTACAGAATTTTGGCAAGAGCAAGATTTTACAAAATTTTCAATGAACAAGCTTCAAGAAGTGGAGATCCGGTATTTTTCAGGTGCAGAGCCCGAAATGTGCTTTGTTAAGATTCTATTAGCACATTCAATGGTACTCAAGAAGATGGTAATATTGTGTGAGCCAGAAATAAAGGACGAAAAAGGATTTGCAATACTAAAAGAATTGATTCGATTTCCTAGAGCATCTTCGGAAGCAGAACTGATTTTTGATGTGACCCCGGATGGTTAAAGTAGCAGCTTAAGTGTGTTGGACTATGATAGTTGAGGAGTAGCTACAATGGACCGTACTATCTTAATTACAAAATGGACAAGAAACCACCTTTTAAGTATCTTCTTGGTAATCTCACTGTGGATTATTGTACTTCTGCCATATGCTTATATGCTTCAGTGTCGTGTGCTTCTCACCCATCCATGAGAAATGTAGATGTATTTCATGCAATTGTAAAGCAACTGTTTGCTTCAAGTCTTCTATTTGCAATGATTGTGCAAAAGGGGATTCCTAATGCTTTAAGAATCTATATAATCCTTGAGTTAAGTGATTCTTGCCCTGGAAAATTTTGCTGAGGTTTGGCATACTAACATTTGATGAGAGGTGATGACAAGAAAGAAACAAAGTCCAGATCCTCAAATTGCTCGCAGAGCTACACTATGGGCAGCCCCGGCCAAAGGGAACTGAAGCTGCTGGAGCAATGGACCTTTTTCCAAATGGCCCCGGCCAAAGGGAGCTGTTTTTTAGGAAAGCTGATGTCATCAATGACTCTGTGTTATGTGTTCTTCACCAGAGGACTTGAAGTAGATATGAAACCAATGTGCGGAATAAGGGACTTAACTGTCCCCAGCAGTTGCAAGTGATCTCTCCTGTAAAAGAACCAATAACTTATATATGGTACTTTATTGTTTCCTGGATTTAAGTTTTGTTTCCTTCGCTTTATCTTTTTTGGCACCTTGGTTGTTGATAACGTGAGAACCTCCTCAATATGTTAAAAGACTTTATTCCCATTTTCCTGCTAACAAATATAAAATCCTTCACTTTTTTTTCCCCCTTCAATTTGGGTTTGTTGCATACGGATTAACTTATGATAGCTACACTTTTTTACTTTATGTGTGCTACTTTTTTGGTTTATTCATGTAATCTATGTCATATCTGTTACTATTTCGTAATGTT
Organism: Vaccinium myrtillus; assembly: GCA_016920895.1. Lineage (NCBI taxonomy): Eukaryota > Viridiplantae > Streptophyta > Magnoliopsida > Ericales > Ericaceae > Vaccinium > Vaccinium myrtillus. Next base: position 31,081 of record JADGMU010001232.1, on the reverse strand, counting down.
CGTTCATGGTGTTGGATTTCATGGAGGATTCTTACCTAAACCAATTGGCTATTGGAGTACCCTCTAGATAACATTAACCAAGCTTGAGTGGCTTATGTGGGAGAAAGTTTAACTCATGGTAGTGATGAGGCCGTAGATGATTCATGTTATCCATTGAGATTGCCGAAAAAGAGGGCATTCTTTGCGCCCCTGATTTGACTAGTTTTGAGATGGCTAAGAAGTTTGAGGATTTCCTCTCCTACAGCTTATAGAGTTAGTGTCAACAAGCTGACTCATTAGTCTTTAAACTTCTCCATTGTCCTTGTCGTTTCAAATCCTTTTAGCAAATTTGTTTTGTTTTTTTTTTTTTTTCTTTTCCCAATGATAGATGATAATCTAAGATCTCACTTAGTATGTTCATAGATTTATACCTGTCTTCACATTATGTGTTGCACTGGTAGATATTTTTATCATCCGTCTTCACCCTTTTAGTATCTATATCAGCTCTTATTTCGTTCCAAAAATTTCCTAACGGGGACATATTAATTAGTTTAAAGGATTGTGCATTTTGCTATTTCAAGTGTTTTCGCACTACTTTTTTCGTAACTCAACATTGACCAACAACAACTCTGATGCATCTAGTACAACAACTTGACGATAACAAAGCTAAATAAAGGGGCAAAGCAGTTTTTTTTTTCAACACCAAAAGTTGAACACATTAAGAAGGCTATGTTTCCATACATAACAAGCCTAAGAAAATCTGTTTTACTCTACTCGACGGTTCTCTTAGTTGTCCCCCCATTCAGGGGCGGAGCCACATGGAGACAAGAGGGGTCAGTTGACCCCCCTGACCCCCAAATTTCTATAGGGATTTTACTAGTATACCTCACAAAATTGCTAATTGACCCCTCTTTAATTTTTGTTTTTGCCCCCCCTGAACCAAAATCCTTGCACCCCCTGAACGCGTCTAATTCTTGCCCCCCCTGAACCAAAGTCCTGGCTCCGCCCCTGCCCCCATTTAATTATACCGTGTAATTAATGAGTTGATGGGCTGTAATTTGTAATTTGTGACATGTATTAAATGTAATTAATGAGTTGATGGGCTGTAATTTGTTAATTTTTAATGCATTACCAATCTAAGCAGATTTTGTTGTGACATGTTTTAAATGTTTTTGAATAAAGCCCATCAATCCAGCAAAGCTATTTTGTGTGATAGCATTTGGTTCCTCAAATCGACATTTCAAAAGTTTTAAGGTTTTTACAGGTTCTCATGTTAGGTTTTTCATACGAGTTCATGTTCCTCATCTTTTATTGAAAAAGATACGCTTGAGAATGCATTTTGATTAGGATTCCATTTGATTAAGATATTCTTTTTGTATTGCTTTAATAGGTTGTTTAGGTTCAAAAACTTTCTTCTGAAAATGAGTCTGGGTTCCGTTCCCAACTGTCAAACATCAAGGCAAGAGGTGAGATGATTAAGTGCCTGCAAACTTTCTTATGTTTTAACTTCTTGTGTGTTATTTCTTGCAGGAGCTTTCAGAGTTGTTGTCATCAATGGCTCTGTTATGGGTTCTTCACCAGAGAACTGGAAGTAGATATGAAACCAATGTGTGGAACAAGGGACTAACTGTCCCCAGCAGTCGCAAGTGATCTCTCCTGTAAAAGAACCAAAATCTTTTAACTTATGGTACTTTATTGTTTCCTGGATTTAAGTTTTGTTTCCTTCTCTTCATCTTTTTTTGCACCTTGGTTGATGATAATGTGAGAACCTCCTCAATATGTCAAAAGACTTTATTCCCGTTTTCCTTCGAACAAATTATATAATCCTTCACCGTTTTATGCTACTTTTTTGGTTTATTCATGTACAAAAACGTTTTTTTTTTTTTGAAAGGCAAAAAGGATTTCATTAATCTTGAAATTGTTACAAGACTAATAGGACAAAGAAACAGCAAATAAGCTCAAAGAGCAAATGTCAGCCCAATCCGAGACCCAAACCAACGATTGGTAAGGAATCAATTGAGGTCATCCAACCTAAAAGGCATAAGCCCATCACCCCCATGGGTCGAAAAACCCAGATAAACAATCAGCTCATAAAAATCACCCTAGGCCCAATAATGACCAAAAAAATGGGTCAAGCCCAACCAATAAAAACCCTAAACATCCACCCACAAACAGGTGGCGCCGCTGCCCCTGTTGCATCCGCTGCACTCTGGCCACCTGAAGAGAAACGAGCTGTTGCCACCACTGTCGTCAGAACCGGGGGAACATGCCCCTGTTGCTGCCCCAAGAACAACCAGACTGCCCCTCTCCAAGCTGCCAAAGAACCTGCCATACGTGGACAACACCATTTAGATCCCACCTTTGCCGCCCAAATCAGAGGCCTCCAACCACCACCATAGCCCATAGCCACCACCCAGAATCCAACGCCACCGGTGCCACCACTCACCACCCAAAGGAAGACACAAGCATCCCAAGCCGTTAGGCCTCGAGGACCGGCGGCGTCCAACAACAACGATCGTGGGATGAAAACGAAAGAACCCTAGGCGAAAAGAAGAGACACCGGAGCCAAGTATCAGCAGCAAGCATGTCCGAACGCAGTTAAGCCCAAGCCCGGAAACACCCAGCAATGAAACCGGTGGACACCACAAACTGTCGAAGGAGGGATGGACACGAAGGTGATGAGAAGGGAAAGATGGAATAGAGGAGAAGATCGGGCGTTAACACGCCACCACCGCCGTCACAAACCTGCAAAAAAAGAGAACAAGAAGAAATCATAAAGTAGATCTGAGAGAGAGAGAGAGAGAGAGAGAGAGAGAGAGAGAGAGAGAGAGAGAGAAGGTCACCCTCCCCTCCCACCGCCAAAGAGGGTCGAAACCCTGGGGGAGGGGGGGAGAAGAGAAAAGATGGACGGGTGCTGCTGAGAGAGAGAGAGAGAGAGAGAGAGAGAGAGAGAGAGAGAGAGAGAGAGAGAGAGAGAGAGAGAGAGAGAGAGAGAGAGAGAGAGATGATTTTGTTGGTAATATGTTGATCATGTACAGAAATGCTATGCGCAAGGAAGCTTACACCGAATCATACACATAATGTGAGTAATGTGAGAACATAAAGTCGTGTTTTGCAAACATGTTTTTAAAAAAGCACTCACATTCTGTGTATGATTTGGTGTAAACTGCCTTGCGCATAACATTTTTTATTCACATAATCTATGTTGTTTCTGTTACCATCCGCAATATTTTGTTTTATTCATGTAATCTATGTTCGTTTATGTTACTATTCCGTAATGTTCGTTCATGGTGTTAGATTTCATGGAAGGTTCCTACCTAAACCAATTGGCTATTGATGGAGTACCTACTAGATTACATTAACCAAGCTTGAGTGGCTTATGTGGTATAAAGTTTAACTCATGGTAGTGATGAGGCCGTAGATGATTCATGTTATCTTTCCTCTTTTGTGAATTTGAGGAGAAGTTTCTTTTCTTTTGCCCATTTGAATTTTAGGAGGGTTTTTTTTTTGTTGAATAACCTTGTAGCCAAGGACATTGGATCTGAACATTCGGTGTTTCTTGTTGTTTTCTAAACATAATGCTACTACTTGTCTTGATATTCCCTAAACCCCTCATGAACCATAAGGAAAAAAAAATTTAACAGAAGTCTTCGAAGAGCATGAGAAAATCTGTAAGAGAACTATCAAGTTACACGGGTTCCATTGTTATCATGTATTCAAGATATAAGGGTTGCATTGTCATGATATTTCCATGCAATTACTGGCTTCGGCCTTATTTCTTCTTTTCTAGGGTATATTAAGTGCAAATCGATAAGAGTAGGGTCATAGTTACTTATATTCATCAAACCAGTCGTAGCCTAAGTATCATTGGGCGGGGATAACCCTCTCTAGCCAAGAGTATGGTTCGTATTTGTATATTAAGCTCTAGGTTCCTTATGTGATGTAGACTGAGACCCGCAAGATTAGGAAACTCCTAGGATGCCACTCACCGGGGGCAACAGATGTCACTCAACGTTACCAATCGCGACACTCACACGACCAAGCCACATACTTGATTATAGTAGGAATCACTCTATCTTTTCCGACCGGGGTTTAGTTTTTATTTTCTGTTCTTGTTCTTTTTTCTTCTGTTTTTTTTGTTTTTTTGCTATCCCCTTCGTGGGATTTATTGCCCCTTACGGGTGCTTTAGTTGATTTCATCTGTATTGTTCTGCTAATGGATTGAGCTGGGTGTCCGTTTTCGGGATTCTCTACTGCTAAATCGATGACAGACTCTACGCCGACCTTGTGTTGGTCTGCCTTGGCAGTACGTGTCTTTTGAGCCTGTGAGCCGGTGTGCTGTTGCAGTTGCTCGTGTCTAGATTTTGGTAGTTTTGGTTCAGTCCTGTATTTTGAGATGAAATCTTTGCCTTTATGGCTGTGGAATGAATTGCCTTGCCTTGTTCAAAAAAGTAGGAATCACTCGCTCCAAGTAAGACACACTTGCAGAATGTTTAATAATTAACTCAACTCTGCTTTTCATTTCATTAGATCACCTATTTATAGGCATTACAAAGATTACACTTCCAAGACTTAATAAAGTGTACCCAATTTCTAACTAGACCTTTCAAATGCCTGGACCATTATTGAAACAAAGACAAAACTTTCTAGATAGTCAAGACACATCTTTTAAACAACAATTACTACTAGGCTAATAAATACTAAGACTAGAAACTAAAAGAAATTGATTAGAAGATTGAAAGGCGTAACAAATGACCCCTCGATTTGATCGGCATCATGATGCTCCTGCATCATTCTTCCTTTCTTCAAAAGAACTTGAACTCGAGTTTGATGTCAAATCCTCCCAAAGCTCCTGATCAATCTTCTTAACTTCCTCGATAGACACTTGGTCGTTGAAAGTTTCTTTTGCTTCATCTTCAATCCTTTCATAAACAACTTTGTTGGTTGACAATTCATCTTCAGCTTGTACACATTCTCACAGCCACGGTATATAATATTTCAGTCACATTGCCATGGACGACCTTGAATTCCCGAATCCATGATAAGGCTTTGAAATCCATGAACAATTCCGTAAGTGTTAAAAACATTGGTATGCTGTTCAAGGATAGATACCTCAATCCACGTTTGCATCAAGTTTTTAGGGAAATGAAGCTAGTTCCGATGGTAGAGTGTGGGATTTTTGGATCAAATAGCTTTCTTGCCTCCTCCTATCCATCATAGTTGGGAGATTTGGGACACTGAACTATGGTTATCACAGTTGTTGGTGAATTTGAATCTTGATGTCTCTTAACAATTACATTTCCTTCTTTAGTGTATGAATCGTAAATTGGAGGTGAATTCCTATCCATTACTGGCTGTGAAATTGTTGAATCTTCATAGAAGAAAATTTCGGTTTCGGCGAAATTGTTTTGTTTTATACGTATCTAAAAAGGGGGCAGAAAGGAATAAAGAGCCCATGTGCTTTACTGATGTTATTGCCTTGTGGATTTGATAAGCAAGCTTTCCAATGTTTTTTTTTTTTTTTTACTTATTTTATGCTGACCATTTTTTCGGAAGAATGATGATGTTCTCAATGCTGATTACAAAATAATATATGTGGGTCAAAGGAGGCAAAAGACTCCTACAAATGGAGTATTAAAATATATGTGAAAATACCAAGTGTTGTGCATTCTCTGGATCATTTTTTACTGTCAAAGCTCAATTTCCCTATATTTTACTACCATGTTGCTCACTAATCCATGTCATTACAGATTGCTGAAATTTATAAGGAGTTTTATATTATGATTCCTCTTTTTAAATGATGTTTGAACCTTTTTTTAGTTTACTTGTTAGTGGGTAAGTATTGTTTAATCACAAGCACTTAGAATTCTAAAATATTGTTATGCTATCAATATAAACATTCACACTTCTCGATCATTTAGAGGAGAGAGAAACCAAAAGTGTATTCTTGCTTCAAAAAGATAGGTGCTGTTATGTGTCAATACACGCGCTAGTATGTCCATGGTACCCTTTCTTTCATTTGTCTCCAGGTATTAGCTATTAGTATGAGTAGTGGTGACTCCAGGATATTGTAAACATGCGGTCATTTTAAGGCATAAATATCAGTTTAAGCTAAGAAAATAACATTTGTAGCACTAAACCAAATTCTCATTTTCACCATTTCTCCGTTAAAAACCAAACTCTCATTTTCACACCTTTTCTGGAAAAAAAAAAAAGGGTGGAAAGAGAGTTTGGTTTTTAACGGAGAAAGGGTTCTAACAGAGTTAACAGAGTCAAAATAGAGAGTTTTGTATGCCACATAGCAGCAGTTGGAGGATAGGACACCAAAGGGGGACAGCAAGCGGATCCGGAGTGGTTCAATACGTGCCCATTAGTGTCATTTTTTTTTCCCCCTCAATCGCCATTTGTATGAGAACTATAGTTCCATAAGCATCCAGATTCCAGAGTTCTAAAAAACAAATGAGAACCAAACAAGCTAAAAACCAGAATCCACACGAACGGACTGAAAGAAAAGAGAAGAAACCAAAACTCAGGGAAGCAAAGCTCAAGGAGGAAGAAGTACTCCATGGACAGTCTGAATTCTATCTTCAGCAGCGAAAAACAGTGTCGGCAAGGCCTGAGCTCCGATAGTCCGATGAGATCTTTTTCTTAACGTGGGAGATGAGGCACCGCCATAGATCCTCCGCTGAAAAACAAACAAAACCAACTTCCTCTCAGTAACTGTCCTTTGCAATTCTCTCTTACACTCAGACCTTAGCATACAACAAATTCCCAGAAAAATATACACTCTCTGAAACACAGATTATCTTTCATTTCATGGGGATATATACGTGTACCCCATTTACGATTGAATTAATGAAGGGACCGATACTGATTTAGGGGTATAGGTGACCCGGTATCTCTAAGAGAGACGTACAAATACCAATGTATGTGTTTGTAGGTGTCCTTTTACAAGTTAGGAACTCATTGACATGAAAGCAAAAAATACCTTTCCCGTTGTATGAAAATCGGTTTTTGTGCTATCCTGCTGCTAAAATTATTTGAAAACAAAGGTCAAACAGCAAAAGGGCAAAAAAAACTTTCCCGTTACACTATAAAAATAGGTCTAAGTTTTTTTGTGCAATCCTGTTACTGAATATTTGACTACAAAGGTAAAACAGCAAATGGGTACAGGTGACCTGGTTCTAAGAGAGACTTACAATTCCGAATCGATGTGTTAATAACTGTACTTTTACGAGTTAGTAAAAAATTTTCATTCCTATTTTCTTTCACAAATAACAATCTCTTACGATGCTAAACTCGTAAGATGCAATAACAACCTTCATAAAAATATTGATATCTACTACTATTGCAAGTGTCTAGATATAAATAAATGCATCACATATTAGACTACTGATGAAGTTGGAAAATTCGAAGGGCTTGAGATAAACTTTTTCTACCAAATTAGAATGGAAAACATAGAAAAACCCAAAATCAAGAGGCAAATGGATCCTGATGGTCTTTATACTTAATAGAAAGTCTATTCAATCCTTAGATAATTTCTACCTCTAGAAATGTAAGTACTGCCTGAGGTACCTCAATCTGTCATGCCATCCTCTTGATCATTCTCTGTTGATTGCTTCAGATCCGATCACCCAAATTCAATTTTGATTTGGCGAGTTTCGAATGTTTTTGCAAGGATCTTCACATATTCTGTCCAATTTCAAATGCTTAATTTGAGGACACGACTTCAAAATTTCGTCGAGGCCCTCCTTTGTCAGTTGAACACATCCTTTTACCTTGAGTGTATGTAAATTGGGGCAAGAGACCGCTATATCTTTGAGCAATTTATCATTTAGATGGCAATTATTACTCAAATCCAAATATCTAATTCGATAATTCCTTTCCAGATTCATGACCCAATCATCTTGAATTTGTTCTGAAGATTCAATATTCAGTGTTACTTCTGAAAGCGCGGGACATTCTTTTGTAAGGATTGAGAAAGTGGTTGGGGTTAAGGAGGAACAATCGCGAAACTTTATGGATACAATATTTGGAAGACATCGGCATAAATCTCTCATAGCATTGTCATTGGACAAAACTCCACCTTCAAGTTTAAAGTGCTTCAAAGTAGGACACAAGCGTAACAAATTTGTAACTCTACAGATGTCGAAACCAAAGTGACAGACTAGTTTGAGCTTCTCCAATGGGATGCCAGCTTTTGGAATGGAACAAAGTAGTCCTTGATCATCATATCCCCATATGTGAAGTTCCCTTAAACCTGTTGCATAAATCTTTAGATCTTCATAAGCAAAGGTTGAATTTCTTGATGGACCATAGTATCCTACTTTTAGAGAAGTTAAGTTTTTGCTATGGCAAAGTACCCAATCAATGCCTCGTCGAGTTATATTGCAATAACGGCATGCGATTTCATTTAAAAGCATACAATTGGACGAAAGAGCAATGAGAGAGCGATCAGAACAACTTCCATTCCCACATATATAAATTCTACGCAACCATGTAAGCTTATGTGAGATTGCCTCTATCTCCGCATCAGTTACCATGCGGGGATAGAGGCAGACATCTTGTGAAAGACCTTTTCTTGAAAAAATTGGATACCGAATATCTAGCTCTTCGAGCGTTGGAAAAGCATCAGCTATGTGAACAAGGTCGGTATCTTGAAGCGAGCCAAATTCTCTACATCTTAAAACCTTCAAATTTTTCATGTTGGATCCTAATATACTAAAGGTGACCGCAGATGGAGCAATCGGAAAAAAACGGAAACAGAGGGATTGAAGATCCAAAGCCGAAAAGGCGATTTTCATTACGAGGTAGTCGACGTCGGATTCGGGATAAACTCCAACGAGTTCCATCTCTTTGAGGTTTTTGAATCTGTCGAGGGCTCTGCTTAAGATCTCACACTTATTGCTGTTGAACACGTCGCTACTGGCCACTAACTTGCGACGCAATCGATTGGTGATTGTGAGGAATTGCTTACAGACCAACGAAAACTTGCGACGCAATCGATTGGTGATTGTGAGGAATTGCTTACAGACCAACGAAGGGGATCGCAGATCGCCATAGTCGTGGTCGAGCGTCAGACGATTCAGTATCGACTCCCACAATTCTTCAGGGAGTTCCTTGCATCTTTCCTCCATGATTTCTCAAAGCAAAAATCCAACAACTGGTTAAACAAAAAAGACAGATGATTAGTGTTTTATGTGAAGCTAAAGAATTGGAAAGCTTTATACTTGAGTTTGGGTTTTTGGTTTCCGAATAGGAGATGGATTCGGGTACACACATTATTGGCAAACCTGTATTTAAAAAGGGTGTAATGGTAGAACATTTCCTAATAGAACTCGAAACCAAATCGAGCCCCATTAGGAAACTGGGTTCCAAAAAAAAATTAATTATATTTGTATTCAAGAACGGGAGAGTTAATTAGGGGTCTTGTACAAAGAATATCATTATGATTTCATCATATGAGATTTGATACTTATGATTCCATCTTGATATTCAAATAAACCTCAAAATATCTTTTCTCTCTCCTAATTTTCCTAATATTTCCCTCCCCCAATTTTCCTAATATTTCTTGAAAAATTCCTTATGACAACGAACACATAAAAAATGATAAATTAAGTAACCGTATTAGACTAGGTAAAAAGACAGATGATTAGCGTTTTATGGGAAGTTAAGGAATTGGAAAATAAAAATCGTAGCTTTGTTTTTTTTTGTTTTATCAAAAAAATCGTAGCTTTATACTTGAGTTTGGGTTTTGGTTTCCCAGAAGGAGATGGATTCGTGTACACACATGATTGGTTATCAGGGGTGTAATGGTAGAACGTTTCCTAATAGAACTCGAAGCCAAATCGAGTCCATAAAACTCTGTATACATTGGAGTTTTGGCATAATAATAATAAAAAAGAAATTGGTATTATCACTATCGAACATTATAACTACAAAATCTAATTAAAATGCATGATATGAAGTAAGTTAATCTGTCTCATGCTTTCTTTGCTAAACATATATTCTATGAAGTAACTAAACTGGGCTGGGTCAGCACGGGACCCGACAAGTGTTGGATTCAGCACGGCATGACGTAGACTGGGAATTTAAATAGTACGCGTTAAGTGCTTTCTGGCCCAGATACTCTGGAGATGAAGATGAAACTAGTGCTTGTAAAAACATTATAACTACAAAATCTATAGCTTGGTAAATATTAGAAGTCTCACCTAGGAGCAATTTTGGAAGCTCATTGTCGATGCCCTGAGGCTTAGCCCGACATAGATGTTTAGGTAGGGTGCATCAAGTGTTTGTTATATGTTACAACCAAGAGCACACATTTTTGAGTACAAAAGTGTCTAAAAGAGGATTCAAAGGTGTAAATATTTTTAATTTTGGAAAATTAACTTTTATCCTCATTTTAAAATAATTCTTAAATTAACGTCCCATTTATTATTTCCCATTTAATTATGCCACATTTCTTATTTTACGTACCAATTTTCGAATATAATAAATTTACCAATACAATTTCGACAAACATGACAAATTCAGGATCCAAACATAATAAATTTGAGAATACATTTGTAGCAATTTTACTAACATGATAAATTTCTTATATATGAACATTTCGGCAAACAAGGGGAATTTGTTACCAATGCATCTTTGGACAAACGCGATAAATTTTAAAATCTAGAGTGTCCCAAACATGATAAATAGGTTACAAACTGTTAGGATTCTCCCATGTGACGGAGAGGTGCGCGTAGCGGAGGATTACTCCCCCGGGTCTTCCCATGTTCCAGACACACTAGATTACACCCTGGGTATATATTGTGAGGGTGTGAGGAGTGGTGTGAGTGAGTGTGTGCACTGTGTGACAGAGAGAGAGAGCCGGTGAGAGATTCCTCCTCCGGGAGGGAGCGCCCTGGACACTTTGTCAGAGCACGGAGGTGAGCGGAGGGGTGAGGTCTAAGCGACGGGGTACCGGTTTGTGGTCCTCGGGGAGCTGGTAGGTGCTCCGGAGAGAGGTTTTTTCATGTATATTGTGTATTGTGTAAATATATACATATACAGATTTTTTTTTCAAATCATTGTATGAGTTGCGTGCATATGGTGACTGGGGTCGAACCCTAACACAAACAAGATAATCTACCATAAATTATTATGAAATATATCATTTCATATCAATTTACCATGAAAATTGGGATTGAACAATATATTATTATGAAATATATCATTTCATATCAATTTACCATGAAAATTGGGATTGAACAATCTATTATTATGAAATATATCATTTCATATCAATTTACCATGAAATTGGGATTCAACAATCTATACCATTTCATATCAATTTACAATGGGCATGTATAGCGGTCATAATAAGTTCACTTATTTTCCCCGGTTTCATGCCCCTGTCGTAAAAGTTAAAATTATATGCGTCAGGTGAGGTGCTTGGTACATACTTCAATGCAAAAGGCCTTTTTTCTTGTAGTAATATAAGCTTCTCCAATGGTTTGTACTATGCTGTACAACAAAAGAAATTCCGTCTTGAGTTATACTGCATAACATACCTCCGATTTCTTCCAAAAGCACACAATTGGATAACAGAGCAGTGACAGATCGATTAGAACAAACTTCATTCCCGTATATATTAATTCCACGCAATCCTCGAAGCTTGTGACAAATTGCATCGATCCCAGCATCAGGTTGAATCGATAACTCAGGATATCTAACTCCCGAAGGATAGAATTTGTTTTCCTGATATCTAGCTCTTCAAGTCATGGAAATGCATCAGCTATATGAAAAAGGTCGAGATCTGAAAATGTTACTATTATGTCCACGAATCAATCAAACATTACATTAAATTCAACAATTAATTATCAAATCAACTGAGGGATGAATAAATAGTGCAATCAATTGTTTATTCTAGCGAGTATGCGCTTCAAAAATAATATCAGCCAATGCTTTTTCCAAACCACCAACAAAAGCAAAACCATGTCCCAATTGCTAAACGTTCAAGTTCTATTACAAGTTGACCAAATGGCACTAACACAACTTTATGCATATCTTTTCTCACAAGTAATGCGGGAGACACAATGGTAGGTCGTTTTTCACACCAAAAATATATTTATAAAAGCAAGGAATTAACCCTTATTCAGAAGAATAGTGGTCAAGTCCGAGGTCGATCCGCGGAGACAATTTGGCTAAATTACGTTAACTTCAATTAATTCATATTTTAATTCAGAAAAATAGATTGATTGATCGATTTCGTGAATTACTAAAGTAAAAAGAGCAATAACAATGAAATTGAGTGAAATTAATGGAGAGAGGATCTAGGGTTTAGAATCCACTCATACCGCATAACCAAGTATCACATAGTCATGATTAATATTCGAATCGCACAGGATTATCGTTAGGGCTTGCAAACCCTAACGATAATCGACAAGAAAATATAGCGATTGTTAAAAGGCATGGACTATCCCATAGCACGGACCGTCTCACTATCGCGGCACGATCCGTCTTACGAGCATAATCCATCTCAGAACTCCAATCACACCAGTGAAAACAATTATATGTTTACGATATTTGAACACGTGAATCCAAATACTCAACGGATAGGAAGAATAAAACCATAATTCCATTGATCATATGAAATTGAGTTCTTAACATATAATTCGATCCGAATAATTACCATAATCCATGCATAAAAACAAGGTTACTTGGTGTAGAGCTTCATCCTCCCCCTAGAAGAGGGGTTTAGCCAGACATGGTGATGATCTCCAAGCTTTGATTCGAAGAACGCATAAAAAACATGAAGAACTATGAGTTTCTCTCTCAAAGTAGCCTCTCTCAATAGTTGGGAACCCTAAAATAATGTTAGGTTGTGCTATTTATACCTAGGGCCCTCAAATTACACCAAAAATAGTCAAAACGCTAATTCCCGACACCATGGTCCGGACGGGGAAAAGGGTGGTCCGGACCACGGGTACAGATTGCTCCCTAAGCTTCGCAGAGACCTTGGTCCGGACGGGGAAAGCATGGTCCGGACCATGGTACCAAAAATTAGCCCGTTGGTCCTCTTTTGCTCTTCTTCGCATCCTTGACGCTTCTAGACCACTCCAAAGCATGTTTTCCACGTCTTTGAGCCCTCGGCACCTGTAACACCATTTACCAACAAATGCGAATAAAAAACTAACCGAAATAGCTAAACAAAGTGCAAGTTACAAGGTTTAACGGGTGCTTTTCGGCACCTATCACACCCCCCAACTTACACTTTGCTAGTCTCTAGCAAAGAAAAACAAACTAAACTACCAACTAAATGCAACTAAATGATAGTTCTTTTAAACCCCCGGGCGGCCCCGGTAGGACGAGTGAAGTCTCGTGAGGGTTTTCAGCAGTGATCACCCACAAAACACAAGGAATCCCTCAACATGAAATCCGAAACCTGTCATACACTTGCTAACATCACAAGCCAAGAATATGGTGCTATCACAAAGGCAAAACAAACCCACATAGTTCCAAATGCTATTAAGTCAAGAGAAAGAAATCATGGCACCCAAGTGTAGCGTGTGTGTATGGATATGGGCCGTGATCACAAGTGAACAACGAATGATCATTCTCTCCGGACCGAGCCTCGACTTCAATTCTTACCGTGTCATGCACTCAACAAGTAAAATCGCTCGAAACAAGGTGCATTATGAACTCTCAAGTGTGCGGTTTGGAGGTTTCATGAACATGAAGCAAGATACTCCGCACACTACGACACGAAAAGAACGCTCTATATAGTGGACACACAATCTCATGAACAAACATCAAGTATTGGAATCATCTCCACCCACCAATCCACACCCCAACACCCCTAGGATCAAATAGGTCTTAGCCAGGGTTATAACATTAGGCAATGGATAAATTCGCAGGGCTAAGGTGAAACAATCATGTGTCTGAGAATAAGCAAGTATAACAAGACACTCATTTTAGGAAAAATATGCAACGTGTGCCCCTTCAACATTATTTCAACATCTCCTTATTGCTAACATTCCACCACCATTTAACCAATCCTCCTTCTACATATTGGTGTCCCCTCTTTTCAACACACAGTATTCTTTGCATTTTTTTTTTTTTTTTTTTTTTTGCTGTTTTTCTTTTTGTAAACGTCTTTTCCTTCAATTTGGGGGACATCACACATCAAGCACAAGATCTACTTTTCTCCCAAAGTATTATACCTGTACACTCTTGCCTTTCTCAAAACACAATATGGAAGGTGGAGTTTAGCAAAGAAAAAACTAAGTGTTTAAGGCTCAAAATGGCTCGCAAGGGATAATGTAAACAAGAGAGACGAACCGGCTCAACTATCCAAAAGAATGTCCATGATCATCTCCTAGGGGTGCAACATCCAAGTAACAAACCAAACCCCGAGAGATATATAAAACATGCAATTCCAATACTTTGCAAAAGATAAAGAGATTGACAACAAATTTAATTCTTCTCGAGACAAACAAAGAGTTATTTCGACACCTCTCCAAAAGAAAGTTAAGGCACAAAAGCTCACTGGGGTATAAGTCTCCACTAATCATAGCCTTTGAGAACAAGCAAATCAAAGTTCACAAGTGATCAAAACCCAACAAACGTGATGTGCCCTTGTGCCATGCTTAAGTGCCTTGATGCCTCCCTTGAAACAAACTAACAAACAGAACTATGGTGACACAAGACATGCCAATGCAATAGCAGCACGCCTCAACTCAGTCAATCAACAAGTAAGCACAACAAACCCAAAATTCCATGCCAAAGGAGCCAACTTTTTAAGATTTTTCAAATTTTTAATTTTTTTTTTTGTTTTTTCAAGACTCTAAATATGCACAATTACAAAGTGTTCCCTCCCTCCAACTTAAATCATGCAATGTCCTCATTGAATGCCATTCACTAAAGATAGGACAAAGAACGTAAAAGTAAGGAAAGAGATCACCTCGTGACGGAGAACTAAGCAGACAAAAGAAGGTATGGGAGAAGAGACCCCCCAACTTGAATGAAAGCAACCTGCAATGTTAGATTGACAACACCAAAAGCAAAACAAAAAGAGCACAGAAAAAAAAACTAAATATAAAATAAAAGAAATAATAAAAAAAAACTAAAGACACTATGCTTTCGTGGATTTCGAACTCCAGCCACACCATAAAAAATTACTACCATGAACATCTCGCCCCCCTTCAAGCCCTCTTTCAAAAACTGAACTCGACCATGCCACAAAATGAGATACTTCGAGTACCGCAATGGTCGTAGTTGCATGACAAATTTAAGCTCCACCAAGTGCATAATCCGAACCAAATTGATTTTTAGACTGTTGACAATGTTCATTAAACATGGGTGGTATACTAAATTAAAATTATCGACACCCAGAAAATCAATTTGTTCTAACTTGTTAAAACTTAGCAATTGTGGAGAATCAATAGGACCAGACAAGTCCAAAACACCCACACATGAAAGAGGCTCATGTTCTAATAAAACCTTTTTCTCCATGGAAATATCAAGTTCTTCAATAATGACATCAACCCTAGCACCTGTAGAGTTAGAAATTAACACACCCACCTTACTCATATCTTCCTCAGACTCAATTTCTATTACATGCCTGTTCCTTGGGACCATTATTTCATTTTCTCGCTCACAACAAACCTCATTCACTTGCAAGCTCTCGACTCCACATGAACCCATCAAATTAGAAACGGTCTGAGTAGGCAATATTTTCTCTTCTCTCTCCCCCGTGGAGTAATTGTCATGCAAATGTGGGACATTGGAAATTTCCATTGATCCAGTATCTACGGGCATAGATGCATGTGGTGAAAGTGTCAGGACAGGTTCTATGCCTTGGTCACTTGGCATGGTCTCAAAAGTAAAGCCCGATGAAGGAGGAAGGGAATCGACACTCCCTTTTGGTAACACCACCTCTTCAACCCTAGAGTTTTCAAAGTTGGTGATTAATTGTCCCACATCCCTTGTATTCTCCCCATAATCTATATCCTCTACCTGCTCAATATCCACTACCTTCCACGCATCCTCATCATGCCCTATGCCTACTTCCTGCTCATTATTCAATAATATTTCCTCATCCCATTGATTCATCGCAATATCTATCTGGTTTGCGTAAGCTTCAATATTTACGAGAGATTGGGCTTGGGAGTGAAGCGCTTGGGTGAAACATTGATTATTAGCCTCAAACTCCTCAAGAGTTTGCAACATCTTCTCCTGAAAATCTAAAGAATATTTTTGAGGTGGCAGGGGAGCTGGTTGCTCATATGACTGCTGTCGAGAAGTAGGGTAGTAGGCCCATGGATCGGAAATATTAGAAAAGTTAGGCCTTGGGGATGTGACATAATATGGGTGCGAAGGGTGTTGTGTCCATGAAAAATTAGAATGATTTTTCCATTCCGAACTATAACTGTTGGAGTAACAATCATAATTCGGCTCAGGAAACCATTGGGCACCATTAAACTGCTCTTGGACATATTCAGGATACTGGGGAGTATAGGTGCAGTCCATATTTTTCATAACAAATTTAACCTATCGCAAACTATTAATTTGATACTCACAGTGATGGTGCCCTCCTTGGAACATTGCTATTGATCTGTTATCCTATGTACAATCCTTGCAACCTGCACTTTGAAAATCACACTAACAAACAAAATTAAAAAGTCCTAAACTAAGAACCAAAATAAAAATAAATAAATAAATAAATCCTAAACTAAGAATTAAAATAAAAACTAATCGAAACTAAGCAACCGTGCAAATTGTCCCCGGCAACGGCGCCAAAATTTGGTAGGTCGTTTTTCACACCAAAAATATATTTATAAAAGCAAGGAATTAACCCTTATTCAGAAGAATAGTGGTCAAGTCCGAGGTTGATCCGCGGAGACAATTTGGCTAAATTACGTTAACTTCAATTAATTCATATTTTAATTCAGAAAAAATAGATTGATTGATCGATTTCGTGAATTACTAAAGTAAAAAGAGCAATAACAATGAAATTGAGTGAAATTAATGGAGAGAGGATCTAGGGTTTAGAATCCACTCATACCGCATAACCAAGTATCACATAGTCATGATTAATATTCGAATCGCACAGGATTATCGTTAGGGCTTGCAAACCCTAACGATAATCGACAAGAAAATATAGCGATTGTTAAAAGGCATGGACTATCCCATAGCACGGACCGTCTCACTATCGCGGCACGATCCGTCTTACGAGCATAATCCATCTCAGAACTCCAATCACACCAGTGAAAACAATTATATGTTTACGATATTTGAACACGTGAATCCAAATACTCAACGGATAGGAAGAATAAAACCATAATTCCATTGATCATATGAAATTGAGTTCTTAACATATAATTCGATCCGAATAATAACCATAATCCATGCATAAAAACAAGGTTACTTGGTGTAGAGCTTCATCCTCCCCTTAGAAGAGGGGTTTAGCCAGTTTATGGTGATGATCTCCAAGCTTTGATTCGAAGAACGCATAAAAAACATGAAGAACTATGAGTTTCTCTCTCAAAGTAGCCTCTCTCAATAGTTGGGAACCCTAAAATAATGTTAGGTTGTGCTATTTATACCTAGGGCCCTCAAATTACACCAAAAATAGTCAAAACGCTAATTCCCGACACCATGGTCCGGACGGGGAAAAGGGTGGTCCGGACCACGGGTACAGATTGCTCCCTAAGCTTCGCAGAGACCTTGGTCCGGACGGGGAAAGCATGGTCCGGACCATGGTACCAAAAATTAGCCCGTTGGTCCTCTTTTGCTCTTCTTCGCATCCTTGACGCTTCTAGACCACTCCAAAGCATGTTTTCCACGTCTTTGAGCCCTCGGCACCTGTAACACCATTTACCAACAAATGCGAATAAAAAACTAACCGAAATAGCTAAACAAAGTGCAAGTTACAAGGTTTAACGGGTGCTTTTCGGCACCTATCACACAACCAACTAATGGTGAGACTCATCGGGACTAGTGAGAGTCTAGTAAGAGAAATTTCACATAACTAGTACCGAAAATTCTTGTATACTTCTTTTTTATGCAATTTCAGCCGAAAGATCGCACTAAAAGACTTTTACCTTTTTTTTGAAAGGTAAAGATAATTTTATTCATCCAATAGACGGTAACAGAGTTTCAAATTCAATACAAACAAATCCCAAGAGCTCATATAAAGTGGCATCACTGCGAAAGTGAAACATCCTAAACTATGTTTGCACCCAACACTTTCGACAATCATATGCCACATGAGCCCAAAAGTAGAATGGATGACAAGGGATCAACCAAACTCCATCAAAATGGAAGCCAAACAGAGCAATTCCAAGAGAAAAAAACCTCGGTAGCAATGTTCACTAGCATTTTTGGAGAAGTGTGCTGCATATTAATGGAGCCAAATGTCCAAGTCAACAAATCCCATTAGTAATTTGACAGATTGAGACGATAGGGGTCTAATTGAATAACAGAAGAAAATTTTAGGTGTGAAATTGAATTTTTTTAAAGTTTGAGAGTCTATAAGGAATTGAGATCAAAGTTCAGGGGACATTTTTTAAATTCTCCCTTCATTTTCCCTCGCATTTTTCACAGCTTCCCCATGATCAAGCTAATCTGAGGAGGAAAAGAGTTTTAGGGTTTTCCAAATTGGGGAGAGTATATGTTGGCTGTGTGGGGGGAGAGAGAGAGAGGGAGAGAAGCCGACTTACGCAGGGAACCCTAGTCTCTTGTTTTATTCCATCCCCATGTTTTAGATTCCACAATCAGGTAATAAAGTCTCTCACTCGTTAATGCGATTATGTATTTGTGCATATGTGCTTGCCTGTTGTTCTTCTTTCTATTATTCAGGTTCAATCAGTTGTACCCATGAAAAATGCTACCTTAACCATGAAATTTGTGTGCTACATTTCACTAATTCTTCTCTGGCGCAGGAATGGGGTTTAATGAGGTAGTGT
This sequence comes from Vaccinium myrtillus, assembly GCA_016920895.1. Lineage (NCBI taxonomy): Eukaryota > Viridiplantae > Streptophyta > Magnoliopsida > Ericales > Ericaceae > Vaccinium > Vaccinium myrtillus. Next base: position 12,152 of record JADGMU010001232.1, on the reverse strand, counting down.
TTGGGTTTTATCTAATCTAAATTTATAACTCAAAGTGTCCGGGCTAGCATACGCGCACCTCGACTAACTACTAGCAGGGAGTTCAAATTAAAGCCCCGACAAAGCTCCGTATGGGCTGGCCCCATAAGAGCTGGTAGCACGTGAGCCCGGACATGTATTTAGATTGACATATCTAGATTAAGACTAGAAATCTATTGTATGTGAGGATTTAGAATCTAATGTATGTGAGGATTTAGAATCTAATGTATGTGAGGATTTAAAAAATGGCTTGCACGTTCCGCCACAAAGTGGTTAGCAAAGGGGCACTGAAAAAATAAGTGATCTAACGTCTAATCCTCCCCTCCATACAAAGCACATGCAGCATCATTCGACATGTTTCTCTTTAGTAAGACACCCTTTACTGCCAAAATGTTATGCAAAACCTTCCAAACAAACAAGCCATCCAATCGGAGAAACCAAGTCAGTTTGTTGTGGAAAATTTAGGGTACACATACTCATCAATCTATGTGGTTCAAACAGTGGCACTCATATGGATACAAATACGTTAATCGTACAGTATTGCGGGTCAAGTTGGGGAAAACTGATGCAAACAATTTCAATCCCTTCTTATTGAGGTCCAAAGCATTTTACAGTTCATTCATTTGAGTTTGACTGATATTTCTTATCAATAATTACAGTTTCCAAGATTACTTGGAATTTTAGGACAAACTTGGGTGCGTGCATGCTTTAGTAGCAGTGCTGCTGATTGTGCCAAATTACTTAACAAGCAAAGTAGTACTTGAAGACAGGTGAGAATTGGATTTGTTTTTTCCTGATATATAGGTAGGCCACTTTTTAATTGAGTGAAAAGTAAGTCTGTGACTCTGTCTAGGAAAATGCTCATATATATTGTGTCTTTTTAGTCTTACCAGATGAATTAATCTAACCGTATAAGGTTAAGGTGATGGCCTGATGGGTTTGGAACTTCACCCTCCTGCCTTTTCAGGATATTAATGAACAGTTTTCTTTTTTCATGTATCTTTGCAATCTTACCGATGCCCTAAGCTCAAATGAAATCGGTACTTGGAGCTTATTGTTATTTACTTTCTTTAGACTTCATAAAAGCTGCCAATGATGGGGATTCGGAGATCTACTTCAGATATAATCAGTAATCTTCCGAGCAATATCATGGAAAATATTCTCAAGTACTTGCCTTTGAGGGATGCAGGGAGGACAAGTGTCTTGTCAAGAAGATGGAGGTACAAATGGGTAACACTCCCGCAACTGGCAGTGTTCTAAAAGTCGGGTGACTCGGCCGAGAACTCGCCGAGAACTCGCTCCTCGGTACCCCACCGAGGCGAGTATACCCTACTCGGTGGAGTTACTCGGTGGAAGGTCAAGTCGGACATAAGTCGGCGTTAGTCGCCGACTAGTCGGCGAGTCGGCGACTCACGAGTAATCTCTGGCTCGGCGAGTTGGGAAAAAATCGGAGAAAAATCGGGTGAAAACAAAAATTATACAGATTTCAGGTACCTTTTATACAAAAAAACGAAGCCCTCCAGTGAGGCAGTGACCTAAATGAAATCATCTGAAGAGAGGCGCCTCTCTCTCGCTCTCGATCAGTGACGACAGCTCATCTCCGATCGTCGAAGCCCTCCACGTTTACTGTTTGCTCATCTCCGATCGTCGACTCCGTCAGCTCAGTGGTCGTCGTCGTCGCCGCCGTCTGCTCACCTCGTCGTCTTCTCCGATCGTCGGTAGCTCCTCTCTCTCTCTCTCTCTCTCTCGCTCCTCTCTCTCTCGCCGACTGTTGTATTTTCTAATAAGTGTTGATAGTTTAAGTGTAATAGTTGAACAGGTGTTGACTGTGTGTATTTACACATTAGTTACTTTTTTTTTACAGTATTTCGGTACAAGTGCAGCTGTTCTTTTTTAGGAGTATTTCGGTACAAGTGCAGCTGTTGCTGTACAGCTATATTTTTTTATTACACTTTACCCCGATATTTTTAAGAAATATCATATTTACCCCATAAAAATCTTAAAAATTACAAATAGACCCCTAACCGAGTAATTTCTCGAAGGCCGAGTACTCGCCGAGTACTCGGGCTGGAAGCTCGAAGGTCCCCGACCGACCTGGGAGCGAGTAGCGAGTTTTAGAACCTTGGCAACTGGTATTTCAAAACGAGTTCTTTGTAAGCTCCGGGGATACTGAAAAAATCAAGGCCATAATATGCCGTGTTCTATTGCTTCATCAAGGACCATTAGTTAAATTCGAGCTGTCTTATCCCCCATTTGGAAGTTGTATGGATATCGATAATTGGATTCTTATACTGTTGAAGAAAAATATCCAGAAGTTTACCCTCCAGCTTTTTGTAGGCCCGAACCATGAGAGCCCTTGTCACCTATTTTCTTTCCTCCAATTGAAGCATTTGAATCTCGAGAAATGTGTATTCAAACCACCTCCTGCGTTCAAGGGATTTAGGAGGCTTGTTGACCTTAACCTCTTGTATGTAAATGTTGCTCCTGAAATGTTCGGAGAATTCATCTCTCATTGCCCCTTGCTCGAGCGATTAAGGTTGGAGCATTGCAGTGAATTTGACTCCCTCGAAATCTATGCCCCTAATCTCAAAGATTTCACCTTTTGTGGTGTTTCCAAATCAATTTCTTTCAAAAACACCCCACTTCTTGCTGTAATTTCAATTACCTTGCTTTCCTATTATGCAAATGTTGAACGGCATGAGGAAGAAACAGACTCAGAATGGGTGAAGTTTTTCCAATGTTTACCAGCTGCTATTGAGTACATGCACTTGGATAGCTCCTTTTTGGAGGTAAGATAGCTTAACATCCTAGAAATCCACTTTGCGTAGTGGGCCATGCTTCTCACTCTCTTTTCCGGATTTCTTCAAGTCATTTCCTGCAGGTCATCTTCCAGTGAGACTTCCAAGTACTTTGAACCATCTCAAAGTTCTTGCTCTATCTGATATCTGTTGTTACATTCTTGATCACGTCTCACGTGCTCTTTGCTTGCTTAGAAGTTTCCTCAATTTAGAGAGAGTTAAAATCAGTGTGAGTTACTACAGAATTCCTTGCCCCCTACTTAAAGCTTAAAATGAAATGCTCTGGAGAACCGATTGTTCTTTCTTTCTTTCTTTCAGATGTGTGATGATGATGATGTTTCTCAGCGAGATCTTGTTGTTGAGTATTTGGAAGCACAAGATTCTTCGGAATTTTCATTGAAACAGCTTCGAGAAGTGAAGATCCGGAACTTTTCAGGTGCAAAGTCTGAATTGCACTTTACTAAGATCCTGTTGGCACATTCAACGGTACTTGAGAAGATGGAAATATTGCACTATCCTGATATTTCTGATGAAGTAGGGGTCATGATGTTAGACGAGCTGACACGATCTCCTAAAGCATCTCCAAAAGCAGAAGTCGTGTGCAAGCCCCTGGATCTTGATTTATAGTTAGTTACTCGAGTTTTCCAGATTCCATTAAACCTAAAGGAAAGAGTTGGTAATCGCCTTCAGTGGAGTTTGTTGTACGCAATTTTGAGACTTCTGTTTTGAGAGAGCTGTAGAAGTACCAGCAACTATAGTAAGGAAATTCAAGAAGCATTCCATTTCCCTTTAGCAAACATTCCTAGCTCATAATTTTCTTATAACATGGTAATGTGCCCACTATGCAGGTCATTAATATGATGGATGCTTGTATGAAACTGGTTTCGATCTGCTGTCGTTCGGATGCGAACGGCCCTCGAAGCATTGACAATCGACTTGACTTCTTTATGCATGATTTACAAGATCTTTAGACAAGCCAATTCTAGTTGAGACGAATAGAGTAGTTGCGTGGGTAAGTTGTGTGGTTGTAGCATAGATTTGCTTTTCTGTCATTACATTAACCACTAAGCAAAGACAAATAATTGTCAAAACTACAATGTTTAGTGTATCCCCAAAGCAAGTTTATAACCATGAAGCCACAAAACAAAGGCACTATTTGTGAAGATACTATATCAGCAGTACGCAAAACATATAACACAGCTTAAAACTAAAACTCCAAGAGGTTTGGCCAAGAGAACATGAGAAAGCAACAAGTGCTTGTCTTGCATGTTTGAATCCATAACGGCCAAACATTTCAAACCTTAATTAGAGCTACCGGAGGTTTGCCGGGTCGGGCCCCGCAATTAGTTAAGGTGCGCGCAAACTAGACATGTTGTCTAGGGAAAAAAAGAAGCTTAAAATTCAAAAAAATATTATCGTAATCTTCCAACATTATCAAAAGGAAAAGTATTTTCTACGTGTCTGAATATAATGGACAAGAATGCAGGATCTGGAAAATGAAGGGCAGCTAAAAAATAGTAAGAAAATTATTATGGTTGTTTATGAGCATGAAATTACAGCTGTCTGTATTTTCTTTTTTTTTTAACCAGGTATCCAGACCAATTTATGCGCACATCTTACCTCTCACTCTCATATCTTAAGTATTCTCTTCCAATCCACATGTACACCCCAAAACTTGCGGACATCTTTTACCGGTGGAGGGCTCCAGATTGTGTTTGTTTCTCAAAGTTTCTTTTCAAAGTGGAAATGGTATATTTGATGCCACATTTGCCACCCAAAATGCCTATTGCCATTTCTCCCACTTCACCCAAGCCATTTGATTTGCTTTGAAAAATTAGATAAGTTTAATCTAATGGCCTATGTTTTGATTGGATTAAATTGACACAAAACTAAAGAACCGGGGGCCTGTAGTAAGTTTGTTCAACCCCTTTGGCTGCACGCAACATTGCTATTTTTTTTTGCCTTCAAACATTGTAGCAAATAGGCTTCTCACATCTGGAAGTTTGGGTTTACGCATTTGTTAAAAGGGTTCTCTTTCCCCTAACTAGTTAGCATGCCTAGTTGACTTGGTTAAGTGAAATTACCCTCTTGCCCTCCAAACAAAATCAAATCTTGTCCCACTTCACAACCGTCGAAGGGGGTCAGTCATTCATACTGTTGGGCCCGTTCGAAGGATGGGTTAGACTCCCGGACCTACGTCTTGGGGCTGGCTTCACATGGGGAAGTTTGGGTTTGTGTATGTATCTACTAGAAATGCATGCGGCTTAGTGCCTAAAGGCACGTTGCAACTTAATTTGACCTCAACTTGGTGAACTATCTTTCTGCTAATGTAAGAATCCTAATAATTTTGAAAATATTCGCCCAATAACTAACCAAGGGCCAATGTAAGAATTCTAATATATTTGAATCTCAACTGTATTGCACCTTAATAGCTCTAAAAGATGAATCGAAAAATAAATGTCATGTGTGCTTTTTTATTAGACTACCCTTGGTAAAGCTTGATGTACATAGATCATCCAGGAATTTGTGTATAGACCACTATGTATTCTGCAATTTGAGAAATTTAAGATACAAAACATAATCCATATTAGTAAACCAACGTGAATAACAATTAAACAAAAGATGCGCATACTAGTAAACCAATGTTTTCATGCCATACAACTTGAGCATTTGAATCTCTGATCTTGTGCGTTTAAACCTCCTCCTAGGTTTAAAGGATTTACCAAGCTCCTTTCCCTTGAGCTTTACAATGTTTTCATAGGATCCGGGGTGGGTGTTGTGCAGTAGGTGTTGTGCGGTAAAACGACGTAGTTTTTTGCACAACTCTGAAGCTTCCAAAGACCGTGTTTGGAAGAAGAAAAAAGCTACTACAAAGTGCCTAAACCCTAAACCCAAAGTGTCTAAACCCAAAGCGCCTAAATCCAAAGTGCCTAAATCCAAGTGCCTAAACCACTATATCCTACCACAAAGAGCCTAAATTTCCTAAAATTGAACCATAAAATTGAACCTCAAAATTAACTCTCCAAACAAGGCCTATTGAAGTGTACCAAGAAAATGAACAAAATTACCGCACAACACCTCCCCGGACTGAGGTAACTTGCGCTCAAGTTTGGCCTCCAGTTGCCTCCTTGAATGGCTGACTGTTCATAACACACGTTGCTCTTAATGAGGAGGGCCGGGCCGGGCCGGGTTTGATTTTAAGGAATTAAAGATTCAATACGTACGATCTAACTCTATGGGTCTAAATATCTCAATCCCTTAAGAAACACGGGCCGGGTTTGAATTTACCTCAAGACTTGACTTTTTTCCTCCACCGGCCCCTTATTAAATAAGCCCTACAATTAATGGGTGCACTCTTCGTTATTTAAACAAAGTTAAGAAGTTGCGGCAGATGAACAAAAAGAATCGTCGTTAGCATAGTTCACGACGCACCTATCACCTATGTAAAGTCTTGAGGTAAATTCCTTATATGAATGTTTTCTTCGATTTGGTTTTGGTTATCCTGTGATGCGCGTTTAATCACATAAATTGTGAATATTCAAATACCTAATTCTGATATGAAGCACTCCAATGAGTAAAAGCTTTATTAGCGGCACAGTTGTAAATTGGACAAAACAAAAGTCATTAAAAAAAATTGAGCGAAATTTTGCGATGGGATTTATGTAAAGTTTTGGAGAAGAACAATGTGATATAGGTTTGAGACCAAGTCACGATTTTTGCATAGGGGACGCGCTATATCTGGAGAACAGGTGCGGGTTTATCCTTGTTTGAGACAAGTAATTAGAAAAGAACTGAGTCAAAATGGTCGAACAATAACTGGGCTGAGTTTTAGGAGATTTTTGGTTATGAGTCATGTCAAACTGAGTTTTGCTCGAGTCGATGTAGACACATACAAGTCCTTACTGAAATATTAATAGACTATTTCGTGTCTCTTAAACTTGCAAATACATAGTTAATGAAGCTTTCACTCACCGGAGTGCTTCATAGAAGATAAAGCTTTAATTAAAAAGTTTGATTAAGGGTTGAAGGGGACTTGGGGGATGATATGCATCTGGGTGCTTTGCACCGTGCTATGACTCCTCGGCCGTCTGATCGTGTTTTGGACAATCCGGATGCATTCGGCAATGTTAATTTAATTTTGATTTATTTTTACCGGTAAAAAATCAAAACACATCCGGATCGTCCAAAACACAATTGGATGGCCGAGGGGTGCACAACACCCCCCAGATTTGGGTTGAAGGTGCTTAATATTAATCTTAAAAGCTGGACTCCTAACTCATTCCAACCCAAACCAGCTAAAGTCTACTTAGGCTCCATTCTCCTTGACTCCTTTTTTTTTTTTTTTTCTACTCAGAGGAGTCCAAAACGTAAAAGAAAAATGACCCAAAAAAAAAAAAAATTTCACTAAAGACGAAAAAGTACCAACCATCTTGTCTTTTTTTTTTTTTTTTTTCTTTCTATAGTGTCATCTTATGTAAACTTTTCTCAGTATTGGTTTACATTTTTATACTTTCTGATTCGCCTTGTCGTGGCGAATAATTAATCAAAATATTTACAACGAAATGGTAAACAAAAAGTTATGAAAAATAAAAAAAAAAAATACCGCAAAAAGTTATCAGACTGACAGCCTCAAAAAGCCTTAATATTAGAAGAGAGATGAAGAGATGCGAACCTTGAGAAATTCTACACTAGCATGCGTACAATACCAACATTACATCAAATTAAGTTGTTTTCAGTTTAGGACTGGACGGGTTTGATGTCTAATTTTGTTATAAACAAATGATCAATATTGATTATGTGATTTCCTTCACATAGTTTGTGAAACTTGCGTTTGTTGGTGTCTGGCGACTCTGGCCTTAAAAATTTATTAGTCCCACCATTGCAACTGCTGAATTCAAAAATAAGAACGCAGTAAGCATGGTAGAGAGCGAGAAAATTCAACTTTTGGACCTTTTTTGTCATGTTGTTTCTTTCTACATATGCAAAAGGTGTAAGATAATGCTATGATACGAGATATGATAATCGATATGCATTGTTGTATTCTACTTTGTGCCAGGCAACGATAAAACGTGCCTGGGGAGCTTACCTTTTTATTTGCAAGAATATATAGTAATCTGATGGAACCAGGTGGCTTAGCATCTACCCAGAAAAGGAGCAAAATGGATGGCTCAACTGTAGACTTAATCAGTAACCTTCCACGCCATGTGCTAGAAAAAATCTTAGCATGTTTGACGATACAAGAAGCGGTGATGACGAGTGTCTTGTCAAGGAAATGGAGGTGTATCTGGAAAACACTTCCTCAACTTGTATTTAATGATAATTTCTGCAGAGGATCGTGGATGAGGGTAACGACAGACAAACTTATGATGAATATTTGTAAAGCCCTGCTACTCCATCAGGGACCAATACTGAAGTTCACTCTCTCCCTACCGGAGCTGAAAAGCTGTCCTGAAATTGACCAATTTATATATTTTGTGTCAGAGAAAGGCATTAGAGAATTCACCCTTCACATTCAAAAGGGTGAACCTTACAAAGTGCCACCAACGCTATTTTCATGCCTACAGCTTGAGCATTTGAATCTCCACTCTTGTATGTTAAAATCTCCTCCTGGGTTCAAAGGATTTACCAGACTCCTTTCCCTTGAGCTTAACGAAGTTCGCATTTCTGGTGACGTACTCTCAAGTTTGGCCTCCAATTGCTTGCTTCTTGAACGGCTGATACTTCGTAGCTCCACCAGCTTTGATTACCTTGAAATTATGGCTCCTAATCTTAAACAGCTATGTTGTGAAGGCCTTTTCAAATGTATTTGCATAAGAATGCGTTATGGTGCAGATGTCTCATTAGTTTTGAAAGGATCCAGGAATCAATTACGATATAATGAAGGAGAAATATCCAACTCTGTCATGCTTCTTGGTAGTTTAACGATGGCTGAGGTTCTGGTATTGAACTATCCTTATGTGAAGGTATATTAGCTTAGTATCTGTTTTGGGGAACCAGATGAGATCTCCATTGTTCTTTACCTAATTCGATGCTCCCCAAAGTTGCAACTAATTTCTATTAGCGTGAGTAATGTCGGATGTTATTACTTCTTATAGGGTATTATATTCTAAAATGTTACTGATAAGACGGTTGCATTTTCCTTGGTTCCAAACTCCAGGCATTTCATCGTGCCACTGCCGAAATTGATCGTGTAGTAGATCTTTTTGACCTGCAAGGCTGGTCGGATGTCTCCTTAAATAAGCTTTCGTATGTGACGTTGGAAGAGGTCTTTGGCATAAAGGCTGAAATGGAGTTCATTAGGCTTCTGTTAGCAAAATCTCCAATGCTAGAGACCATGAATATCAAGCTGAAGTCGATGGTGGTTGCTGAAAGATTGAGGATAGTGGAAGAGTTGGTAGGATTTCGACGCACGTCAACTCGTGCAGTAATCACTTTCCAAAATTGAAGGCATGTGAAGATCAAGTTCAACAGCTTACCTCCTGGAGTTACTTTCATGTTTAGCTGGCCGTTTGTTTCTCTCCATTTTGGAACTCGTGGTGTTGGTACTTTTTTTTTTCAGAATTTTTTGCATATTTGCACAATGTATATGGTATTTCTTTGCCCCAAGTTTGGCAAATATTACAACTACTTGCCATTACCACACCGGGTAAACAGGGTTACTTAGCTACTTTTTGTTTGCATTAAGTGTATCTTTTTGTGGTCGGTTGTGAATGCGGTTATAGGTTATGAAAGTAATCTACTTAGCTACCTTTTGTTTGGCATTTCAGTATATTTTTGGCGGGTTTCAATTGTGAATGAAATTATCTATTATTAATTGATATCTACTTAACTCCTTTTTATTTCGCATTTCTGTGTTTTTTTCTTGTAGTATTTTTTTTTTTTTTTGCTCGATAAAAGAAGAATTTTATTGAAATTCGATAAGGGTACATCGAACGGGAGAGGGGGAGAGGGGAAAGGGTTAACATAAACTTGAAACCCAACATCTAACGGGCCTAGGCTCAAGCATCAGTGGGCAAAGCCCAAAATCATCGAACATTTTTTTTTTTCTCGTAGTATTATGCTTTACATAATTGACTCCGCTGCCATCACGTGCTGGCTCCACCCCTGTTGATTACAATCATTTTACATGGTACTCCAATCACATTGTTTTACAATCATTCACACAAACTTGAAACATCTACGCGAATCAATACTGGTATTACCCTGAAACAGTTCTCTCCCATAGAGTAGGTATTGAGGCCGAAATACGTGAAATTTGCTTGTATTCTTGTTGTATTTATTTTTCGATACGCTTCCACTGCGGGTGGTATATATTGGGTATAAATCCCTGCACTTCTTTGATGGCGTTTTCATATCAATTTCTTTCCAGAACACCCCACTTCTTGCAGTAATTTCGATTACCTTGCTTTCCTGGGATGCAAATGTTTTAAGCAGCCCGCGGAAGAAGCAGATTCCGAATGGGTGAACTTATCTGTTATTGAGAACATGCGATCGGATAGCTCCTTCTTGACGGTAAGAAAAGCTTCACTTCCTAGAAACCGACTTTGCTCAATAGATCGTGCTCTCTGTTTCCGTATTTGCTTCAAGTCATTTGCTGCAGGTCATATTCCAGAGAGAACAATCTCCAAGTTCTTGGTCTATCTTCTATCACTACTTATGTTCTTGATCACGTCTCGTGTGCTCTTTGCCTGCTTATAAGCTTCCCCCAACTTAGAGATACTTACTGCAGTAATGCAGAACTGGTAATTCTGTGTTTTAAGCAATTGCGGGCGAGTCTAATTCGAACTCGCTCTTTGTTTTGAAGGGGTTCTAATGAAAGGGTCGAAGTCAAACTCATCCTTCTGCAATTCCTCATGCGCACAAATGCACTCCTAATTAACTCCTATCAAAGTTTCTTTCCAGGAGAAATTTTTTTTTTTTTTTTTGGTAAAGTTTCCAGCAGAAACTTGTCCACAATCACCGCGAGTGTAGATATAAATATACAAACATGTATATGAAAAATCATAATTCAAAACTTAAAAAGCGAATTTTTACTAACTCTCCTCACACTATTAACATTTTTAACGTACATTTGCGCTACTTTATTGTTTGATATATACTCCTTCAGAAGGTTCAAGTAAACTGCAAACACAGATGGTGTTACCAGTAAAATAGTAGTAAAAGTCACCCATTCAAATCCCTAACCTTTAACGCCGTCACCCTTTCTCTCTCATGGCTACACATAACGGTGTAGTTGGCTCGGGTTTGGTCGGTTTTGTATGTCTTTTGGTGGATATTTTGCATACTGACCCCGATTGAACTAATGAAAGGACCGATACCGGTTTAGGGGTACAGGTGACCTGGTACCTCTAAGAGTGACGTACAAATACAAACGTATGTGTTATAGGTATCCTTTTACAAGTTAGGAACTCATTGACATGAAAGCAAAAAAAAACCTTCCATCTGAGTTTTTTGTGGTATCATGCTATTGAAATTATTTGAAAACAAAGTTAAAACAGCAAATGGGTACAGGTGACCTGATTTCTCTAAGAGAGACTTACATTCCGAATCAATGAGTTAATAACTGTATTTTTACGAGTTAGGACAAAAATAGCTTTCCAATTTTCTTTCACTAATAGCAATCTCTTAAGATGCATCAATTCCACCTTGTGTTAGTCTAGTCAGAGTATTTGTATTCCCTACCACCACATAAAGACATGAGCTAAACTCGTAAGATGCAATAACAACGTTCATAAAAAATAATGATATCCATCACTATTGCAGGTGTTTAGAATTGACGAAGTGGAATTCACGAGAGACTAGTCAGCCGAATACTCGTAAATAAAAATTATTACCAAAATAATGTTTTCATAAGTGATAGGGGTGTACATCTTGTCCTGCATCAAGAATTAATTAAATGTGCCACATATTTGACTACTGCCGAAGTTGGAAAACTCGAAGGGTTTGAGATATAAAAAAAAAAAATTCTACCAAATTAGATTGGAAAAAAATAGGAAAACTCAAACTCAAGATGGTCTATATACTTGACAGAACTTCCTTACTCAATCCTTAGATAATTTCTACCTCTAGAAATGTAAGTACTGCTTGAGGTACCTCAATCTATCATGTCATTCTCTTGATCATTCTCTGTTGGTTGCTTCGGATCCGATCAACTAAAATCGATTTTGATTTGGCGAGCTACCTTCGGATGTTTTTGGAAGGATCTTCGCGTATTCTGTCAGATTTCAAATGCTTAATTTGAGGGCAAGACTTCAAAATTTTCTTGAGGCCCTCTTTTGTGAGTTGAACACATCCTTCTACCTTGAGTGTATGTAAGTTAGGGCAAGAGACCACTAT
>JADGMU010001231.1:0-42958 GCA_016920895.1 Vaccinium myrtillus | reverse complement strand
TATAGCATTGAATGTAAGAGAATTGACGAACACAATCTTTAATACTATATTCAACTGTGGGGGCCTTATTATTGGGCTAAAAATGGGAGACCCTAAGCGATGGCCTACGGGCTTATGTCCAGGGCCAGTCCTACCAATCATGGAAAGGTACTGGACCGTCCTGTTGGGTCATTTTAAGCCCTTTTGGATCTATATTTTGGGGTAGAAATGGTTGATCCCTTCAGATTGGTATTTGAACAATGCGATTTTGGTATACATTTATCTTACAAAATATAAACTCGCATACTAGATTGTAACCATTTATCTTGATCTTGTGTTTATTGACACTCGTTCAACATAATTTTTTACATGATTGGTGTTCTTGAAGAATATTAAAAAATAAATAATTTCGACATAAAACGTGGGTCCGCGAGGAATCTACAAAATATCCAATAGCACAGTTTCCTTGTATCTTTTCATGAATGCTTTTACAAATACATGTTTGACTGTATTTATTGAACATAATGCTGCATAATAATTACTTGCAACCCTTCCCGGGGCTAAGAAATAAATAGCAATAACATCACGCACCCCGTTTTAAGTACTCACTCCGTCCCTTTTTAAGTGTTTAACTTTCCATTTTAAGTTGTCCCTAAATAAGTGTGTGGTTTGAAAAGTTAATGGGTAAAAGTTTGTACAATTATCATTTTGCCCTTTTGAAAAGTTAGTGGGTAAAGAGTTAATGGGTAAAAGTGGAGGATAATTTTGGAAAGTAGAGGTAAAAGTTGATGTTAGTAGTGTAAAGTGGAGGAAAAAGTTGATGTGAAAGGTATAATGATGATGTTTCTTTAATAAGTTGGATTTACGAAGCAACACATTTAAAAAGGGACGGAGGGAGTAATTTTTACTTCCTCTTCTTGGCTGTTAAAAAAAAAAAAGAAGTACGTAATTTTTACTTATTGAAATTTTTACAAATAAGATTATTGAGATTGTTTTTTCGCAATAACTAAATTAAGCTACATCAAACACCCCGTTTTAAGTAATTTTTACCTTTTTAAAAAAAAATTGCACAAATAAGATTATCGAGTTTGTTTTTCCGTATTGGGAATGTTCCCAAACACCGTAATGATAACTCGAATAAAGAAATGAAACTATGGATTCTTAGAAAATGCATTTTTATGTCATGATTTCCGTGTTTCTATCAACTTGTATATAAGGCAATTTGCTTTGCGCAGGCACTGACGTGCGCACCGCCCCTGGGCCCCATGGCCTGACACGGTAAAATTACCGTTTGCCCCTCCTCTTGTCATTTAATTACCATATACTATATTATTTATATTAATTCATTTATATTACTTTTAATTACTTTATTTATATTAATTCATTTCTTTATACAAATTAATTTAATTATTTAATTCATTTAATTATTTATTTAATTCAGTTCTTTAATTCAATTTATTTTTTATTTAATTATTTATTTATGGCTTTTATTAATATTTTTTTTCTCTTTTATCTTTTTAAAATGCTCTAATATGTTAGAAATAATTGATTTTTATTATTTTTTATGACAAAATTGATTTCCTAAAAATAATGTTTCTTTTCAAATTATTTATTTATATTATTGTTTTTTTTGTTCAAATTTTAATAATTTAATTTACCATTAACTTCATTTATTTAATTACTCATTTAATTTGATTTATTTTTTCTCTTCTATCTTTTTAGAAATCTCTAATATGTTATTTCTCTTTTTTAATTATTTAATATCTTGTTTTTCTAATATCTAATAAATCTTCTCGTTCTTTATATATATTTTTATAATATGCTCTAATATCTTTTTTTTCTCTTTTATTTATTAAATATTGTTTATTTACTTCATTTTTTAATTACTTTATTTCTCTTTGACTTGATTACTTTGATCCTGGCCCCCCCAATGCCTTACCACGTGTTGCTTATGAGACATATCTTTGATCCTGGCCCCCCAATGCCTTACCACGTGTTGCTTATGAGACCTATCAAAGATCCTGGCCCCCCCAATGCCTTACCACGTGTTGCTTATGAGACCTATCAAAGATCCTGGCCCCCCTAATGCCTTATCTATTTATATTACTCATTCTTGTACTACTTCACACCTTCTCTTCTTAAGTCTCCCACTACTTCATACATACATTCACAGAACATCTCCCAATATTTTTCTTTCTTTTTTCGTAATTCATCGAACAACATTATGGATGGCTACTACGATCCACTTGGTTGGTCATTTGAGAATGATGTTCCAAGTGAGGAGAGCGTCTCCTACAGCAGTCGCGATTATACACCCGAATTTAGCACTGACCAGGTTAGTTATTTTTCGTTGTTCTTATGCATATTCGTCATTTATTTTGAACGTAGATAAAATATGGTACGACTGAATAATGTTTTACTTATACATATTCGTTATTTTATTATTTTTTTATAGATTTTTGAAAGCAGAGAAGATATGTTAGCTTGGGCGAAGAGAGTTGGTCTCGAAAACGGTATTGTGGTAGTTATTAAAAAATCAAGCTAATTTAAAAGGCGGCAAGGCCGCCGAGGTGCATTATTGGTTGTGAGAGAGGAGGAAAGTACGAGACCACACCGTGGGGTGAAGGGCAAATATTGCATAGGAATACTTTGGGACTAAAAATGTGATTGTCCATTTGAGTTGCGAGGTATACCAATACCTCCAGGACGGTGCCAATTGGGGTTTAGGGGTTTCTTGTGGTCTCCATAACCATGAACCAGCAGAAAATATTGAGGGTCACGAGTACCCATCAAGGCTAAAACCAATAGAGAAACAATTTGTGGTTGAGATGGCCAACAACACCGCACCTCGTGAAATTATTAGTATTTTGAAGAAAAAAGACCCGTCAAACACTACGGGAATTAAAAGCATTTACAACACTATCTTCACAAACAAGGAAGCCAAACGGGGCGGTCTAAATGAAACTCAGTATGTCTTAGACCAACTAATTAAGAAAGGATACCTCCATGACTTTAGGACAAATCAAGAGACCAACGAAATCACAGATATTGTTTGGGTTCATCCTACAAGTCTAGAGCTATCTGTCAACTTTTCATCTGTGTTGGTAATTGATGCCACGTACAAAACGAATGAGTATCGGAAACCACTATTGGAGGTTGTGGGTATCACATCCACAAATCTAACTTACTCGCTTATGTTCGCATATCTTAATAATGAGAGGGAAGATACATGTACCTAGGCCTTGAATACCTTAAAGAAGTGGATGGTTGGAAAGGGGGCATCGTTGCCATTGGTGTTTGTTACAGATCGGGAGTTGGCACTTATTAACGCCATTGAAACATGTTTCCCCATGGCACGTCACATCCTTTGCATTTGGCACATAAATCATGGCGTAATGAAGAACTGCAGCGCTGTGCTTGGGCATTCCGAGTATGAAAATTTTTACAAATTATGGCAATCCCTTATTCATTCATCTTGCACTTCGACTTACCAAGAAAAGTGGGTTGCCATGTGCGAGAAGTATAGCCAATATCCGCGTGTCATACCTTATCTTGCGGATACATGGTTAAGGCCGTACAAAGAGCGATTTATTACAGCATGGACAGATACATGTATGCACCTCGGGAAGCAATTCAAGTCAAAGGTATAGTGACTTTATAACTTTACGAGTTAAATTTTCTGCATTATGTTAAACTTTCCTATTTTAAACAAAGTGTATTATTCTATTACAGGGCCGAGTCTGCACATGCAAGGCTAAAGAAGTATTTGGGGGGTACCATGTCATCGCTCCAAACATCTTTTGAGGGCATAGAGAATATGTTGGTAGATCAATTTGGGAAAATTAAGAAGTCCTTCGAGAAATCTCTCAACATCCCACGCCACATACATTTACGTGACGCCATTTTTGATGAAATAAGGTGTCGCATTTCATTGTATGCAATGGAGTTGATCGGGTTCCAGCTAGAATCCGCCGCAGACGCCTACCCCCTCCCAAGCGGCAGTTGCGGTTGTTCGATCAAAACATCACACGGGTTGCCATGCATGCACGATCTGAGGGATTACCGTACCATGGGCATTTCGATTCCGCTATCCAGTATCCACGTTCATTGGAGTAGGCTCTCTATGCACGCGGACGGGTTTAATGCCGAGGGAGAACAACCCGACGCGACATCTCGTGTGGTTGACATATTGCAGGGGATGGATCCATGTATGCGAAAGCATATGATAGGCAGGTTTGTTGATATGGCAGATCCATCTAACAGCAGTGTTCGAGGGCCATCGTATAATACAGAACACAAAGGTCGACCTGCCGGAAAAGCTGAGCAGAGTGGAAGACGGATACCTTCTTGCACAGAAAAATCTACTTCAACATCCAGAGCTGCATCTACATTGAGAGGGAAAGGAAAAGGAAAGCGATAAATGCGGGAAGGGAGACAAAATGATAGGGAGAGGGAGCACAACCACTACATTCAAAGCATTTACCTTGGCAATTTCAAATATGTCCCACTGTAGACGTCAAAGCCGATGGTCATTGTGGATTCGGGCGATAGCCGCGCAAATCTATGACAGGTGAGGAGGGTGGGATCAAGTACGATGTGATCTTATCGAAGAAATTATTCAGAATAGATATCTCTACAATGATGTTTATCGAGAACAAAATAGGGCAGATGAGATACTAGAGTCACTGCGATGTTGGACGCCTACAGCTCCATATACAAAATGGATGGACTGTATGAGTTTGGGGGTAGTCATCGCATCACGGTACAACATTGTACTACACACATTTGACGAATGTTGGAGGTTGTTTTACTCACTTGCCCTTGAGATCCCGTCCAATTCCATCAAACTGACAAACGCATTGAAATAGCTATTGCCCGTACTATTTCACTTTGTACAACTTTTTTGCGCCCCAATCACCCTGTACCACCCATCCCAATGTGGTGGTGGGATAATGCATCGATTGAAGCTAAAGGATGGGCTTTAAGTTATGACACACGTCTTGATTCGTGGTTCCAGGTACTGGGTGTCGTGCCGGGACCACCACAATTTAGGGGCAATATTGATTAGGGCTGACCACTTGTCAACGTGATTGTAATATTATTCACTTCAAAACGTGATTGTATGATTGCAATATTTATTCACTTTAAAACGTGATTGTATGATTGTAATATTATTATTCACTTTTAGAAGTTTTTTATTTATTATTCATTGTTAAGACAACTTAATTAGCTAATTAAAATAATATAAAGTTTCTAAATATAAAGTGAAATTTAAATGCAAATTTAAGAAAATAATTTACTTGCAAATGTACTTTGAATAAACCTAATTAAATGAGTAATTAAATAAATAAAATTGAATAAACCAAAAAAGAAAAAAAAGAAGACAAAGAAAAAAAGAAAAAGAAAAAAAACCGAGAGTAAATAAAATTGAAAATTGAATAAACCAAAAAAGAAAAAAAAGAAGACAAAGAAAAAAAAGGAAAAAAAAAAGAAACCGAGAGGAGGGGGGGGGGGGGTAATTTGGGGAGAGGGGGGGTGGGGCCGGGGGGTCAGTTGTCAGGGGGGTGTGCGGAGCCACTCTCGTATATAAGTATTAAAATTCCTCCGGTAAAGGGGAAAAAAAGAACTCTTATTTCAATGAATCATTTTTTCCTAATCTTATTAAACTCTCATCAATTCCAAGGGTTTGGCCCAGTTGGTGTGAGATGACAAAACATTTCAAACCTGAGCCCTTTGCAGGTTGGAGGAGGGGGGCCTGCTGTGCATGGCCTGCACAGCCGTTGTTGTGCACTAAAAAAGATTCTAAAACGTCACCGTTTGTGGCCAATTCTAAGGCTTTGCAAAATGCAATTTGTGGGCTCACTTACGGGTCTCACATAAACGATCCTAACCATTAAATAATTTTAAAATAGTTTCCTAACCATCAAATAATTTTAAAATAGTTATATAAGTGGTCTCAGAGAAAATCGGACCCACCGGATATGTTTACGTTATTGATCTAATTTTTGTGATTTTTATTCAAAATTCAGGATCCTACCAGTTTGATAGAACTTTCAAGAAAAGTTATGAAATTGTGGGCTCGGTAACCCATTAATCTGAACGATAAGGGTCGTAGGACTTGTTGAAAAGAGCATCCATTAAAAAAATTATGTTGTTCAGACATCGATAAATATAAAAAAAACGGATCCGGGGTGGGTGTTGTGCGGTAGGTGTTGTGCGCCGTGTTGTGCGGTAAAACGACGTAGTTTTTGGCACACCTCTAAAGCTTCCAAAAGAACTTGTTTGGAAGAAGAAAAAAACCACTATAAAGTGCATAAACCCTAAACCCAAAGCGCCTAAACCCAAAGTGCCTAAAACCACTATATCCTACTGTTTACATATAAAAATAACAAATCCAATGATTAATCGACACGTAATCAAAAATGCCAAACGTTGGCAAATACTTGTCAATAAAGACACACTGGATTATTGAAGAAGAATTGAATTAATACGGTGTCGTATTGTTCCTCAATTCAAATTAGCAGTTATTGGCAGTTACAAGTCAAGGACGAAATAGAAACTGACTTCGAAGCCACGATATTAATTGCTAGACACATAAACTCCACGTGTAAATCTATAAAATGGAATAGTTGACAGTTAGAGTACGTGGAGTACTTCTCGAAAAGCAGTTATTCTTTTAACATCTAATCATTTGAATTAGTTGAACAGTTATGCAAATTTCAAATCAAAGCTTCAGGAGGAAGAATCCGAAGAATTCAAATTCAGACGTGGGGGAAGAAAGAAACTTCCAACTCAAAGAGCAGAAGTTAGAGTTCGAAGCAAGCCAAGTTCAAATTCATTGAGCGGGAAGTTCAAACTACAAGCAGCGTCTATAAATAGAAGAAATTGAAGAGTAAAAAAGCCCGAACAAATCTTCAACAAACAGCTATCAAAAAATGATGCTTGGTTTGTTCATTGGCAAGTAGTTTTAGGATTTCGAACTCAGTTCGAAGTAGATTAGGAAGTAGTTAGGATTATTCTCGATTGTTTTCATAACAATCACCCATTCTCGGTTGTTCTTGTAACAATCACCAGTTCGAAATTCTGTTACATTTGTATTTGAAGTTGAAGACAATTTCGAAGTAAGTTTATCTTTGGTTTATCAATCGAAGTACCTTGTTTCTTTATTGTTTCTTTAATTTCCTAAGCTATTGGTTTGCATTTCTTCACTTATAAAGAAAAATCCTCTTAATTGAGGTAATTGAACCAATAAAACACAATCGCCTGATTAGACTTGGTTTTTCAAAAGTTAATCTGAGGGAGGAGATTGAAACTCTCTCTGGCACGCTCGCACACGATTATTTTATCACAAAGAAGTAAAAGAACCAGTAAACATTTTTTGGCACGCCCGGTGGGACACCTGAAAGTGTTGAATGGCTCCAAAACTTAGGAAGCAAATAGATGATTCTCAAATTGGCCAAATGCCAAAAGATGAGAATAACGTTAATCCTAGAGAGAATGAACAGGTTGAAAGACCTCAAATAGGTCAAGAAACTTGTATTGGTCAAGATACGAATGTTGGAATTTGCCAAAATTCTCGTATGAACACTAGGAACAATAGAACAGTGCAAATTGATGACCCAAAGAATCCAGATATTGGAGGAAGTGTGTTATCTAGCCAATTTGCTGAAATGATTGCTACATTTAAAGAACTGGCTCAAACCCAGAAGCTTATGTTACAAAAATTAGAAGAGCAATCAGGACTTGGTACGAACCTGCAAAGGTGTATGGCTCTCAAATCCCCAAGCCTAGGAGAACATACAAACAAACCACTCATGTCCCATTCGAACCTAGTTTTGAAGGTGTAAATAAGGATAAAGGTTATAAAAATGATGACTATGGGTTTGAAGGATATGGTCATTCCACAGGAAATCATTTTATTGAAAGAGATAGTTCAAGGAGGCCTAATGTAGAATTTGGAGTTCCTAAGTATCCAGGAATACCAGAAATGGGACGAGTGCATTCGAATCACCTTCATGAACCTTTTATAAGGCAAGAAAGAGATTACAAACAGCCTCAACCTTTTGAAAACCCTTTTGATGGTTTTCCAGAAGATCACATAACAAGAAATGTGAATAGGGAACCACACATTAACTCAAATGTTCATTTTAAAGGAAATCCCACCCTTAGAGATGAAATATTGGGCCTTATGCAAGAAGCTTATGGACCTCTGAACCGAGGAATACAAACTCAAGCTTATAGAAAACCTTATCCAGAATGGTAGATAGGCAGTTCGAAGTCCCTAGGGGGTTTAAAATTCCTGATTTTACACTGTTTCATGGGGATGGGAAACAATCAACCACATAACACATTGCTAGATTTACTGCTCAGTGTAAGGAATTAGGTAATAATGGTTTCAGTAAGTTGAAATTATTCTCTAATTCTTTGACAGGAACTGCCTTCGAATGGTATTCGAATTTACCACCAGAGTCAGTTCCAAGTTGGCAAAGGATGGAAGAATTATTCCATGCACAGTTTTACCTAACTGAGCCTGAAGTCACTATGGCTGACTTAGCAAGGTTAAAACAAAAACCTGATGAAAAGGCTGCCCAATTCATTACTAGGTTTAAAAGGGCTAGAAACAAATGCAAACTTCAATTACCAGAAGTAGA
Organism: Vaccinium myrtillus; assembly: GCA_016920895.1. Classification (NCBI taxonomy): domain Eukaryota; kingdom Viridiplantae; phylum Streptophyta; class Magnoliopsida; order Ericales; family Ericaceae; genus Vaccinium; species Vaccinium myrtillus. The sequence goes on along the minus strand of JADGMU010001231.1, from coordinate 34,328 downwards.
ATTTGTTAGGATAGCACAAGATGGTTTAAGTAGAGAACTTAGAAAGAAGTTCGATTCTACTGAATTTAGGGATTTGGTTGATTTAACATATAAAGCATCTAGATATGAATCTTTGTTAGAAGAAGATATTGATAGGAACAATTCTTCTTATTCTACTTATTACAAAGAGCCCACTTATGAAATTGATGCTGCTGAAATTATTGAACATGATCCTTGTGTGTGTGATTGTTTGGTTCGAAAAGATTCTTCTATAGCACCAAGGAATAATAAGAAAGCCATTAGCAAAGTATATTCATTTGATGTTTCCAAAGCAGATGAAATTTTTGATTACCTTTTGAAGAAAAAGTTTATCAAACTTCCTGATAATGTTAGACTTCCAACTTTGGAAGAAATCAAAGGGAAGAGTTATTGTAAATGGCATGCTTCTTGGACTCATTCAACTAAAAATTGTAATGTTTTCCGTGATAGGGTTCAAGAACAGATCAAGAAGGGAAGGATCATGTTTCCAGAAAAGGCTATGGGAATTGATACTGATCCATTTTCAAAGATTGAAGAAGTAACTGCTAACACTAATGTGCCAACATCATTGGCTAAAACTGTTCGAGAAGTGTGGCAGAATAAACAAGTACATGTTGAAATGAATTCTGTGCAAATTGGTAGAGGAAGGCCAAATGTTGGTCAAATTCGAAATGATGCTTACAGAAACAATAAGCCAAGACATACACCAGAGAGTTCATCTCAAAAGGGATTCAAGCAGTCTCATCTTCCTATGCTCGAAGCTTCCTTTTTGGAATGTTTATGCATGGAATGCAGAGCCAATTATCTGGTTTTTAAAGACTTGGATCGACAGGGGGTAGATTTCTTTCCAAAAAGGATGGAAAGAAAGGCTTTAGATCGAAACAATGAAAGAAGGCCTTGGGTAAGCCCAAGTCAAGGAAGAAATGAGAAGCCTTGGTTGGTTTCTAAAAGAAATGTACCTTCTAGCCCAGTTCCACCAACTTCGAGGAGAGATTATCCTCCTTTGAAGAAGGTTAACACTGGGAAGGCCCTTATGGGCCAGGAAAATGAAGGGCAAGGTGAACAATTTTCCTTGGTAAAGGGGGTTCCTGATTGATTTTTAAAGAAAATTAAACCAGAACTCTTCCAGGGACACAAAGCTCCTTCTAAGGTTGGAAACAAAATGGTCAAACCTCCAAATACCCCTGCTGGTCAATGGGTAGTGGTTCGAGATCCAAAGACCAAGACACCTCAAATGATTCCTATGTTGACAAGAACTCAGAAGAGGAAATTGCAAAGGAGGTATACTAGTTTCCAAATGGAAGAATATGCCTCTAAGGAAGATCCTAATGGGGGTGATAAGATCAACCCAAGATTTAACAGACTTCGAAGAGAAGACTCTGAGGAATCTCTTCGAAGAGGGTTTACTCAAGCTGAAATAGAAACATTGGAAAGTTTGGCTGCAAGGATGGATAGTGACATGCCTCAGAATAGCCCAACTTCACCAAATTCCTTGGCAAGCTATCAATCTGGTTTATTAGAAGCCATGATAGTGGAACAGGAAGGAGGTGAAGGCATAAGTTCATCACCTGTTGAAACATTCTCTCCCATGGAAACTTCTGCAACAGAACTGTCTGAAAAAGTGGGCATAACAGAAGAAGAATCAGATATACTAGTGCAGGAAAAAAGGACCATCCAGTTTGGGACTTTACCTGAAGTTCAAATTAACATGGTTTCTCCTTCATTCGTTAACTTTGGACCTTTTGGACCAGACTACTCACCAGTTCGAAGGGCATTACAGCCAACAGTTGCTCCTATGGAGGTCATTGATGTATCAAGTGATGATGAATATGATCTTACGTATGACAATGGTTGGAATGATGGTTGGGGAGCTTTGATTTCAAAGATTCAAAAGGAAGAAGAAGAGGAAGATTTTATGGTCATGGTTAATGCTTTAGAGGAACCAGAAGTAACATCGAAGGAAGGAGCAATTTTTGTTTCAGAGACTGAAAATGATTCTAAGTATCCTTTGATTGTTGATTTGAATTGTGCTAATCTTTCTTACCCTTTCAGATCACCTTCAAGTGATATGAGGCACCATTTGAAACCACTGTACATCTCTGCAGAATTCGATGGGATTTTGTTAAACAGGGTTTTGGTTGATAATGGTGCAGCAGTAAACATTCTGCCTTCAAGGACTTTGAAAAAGTTGGGGAAAGAAAAGGTTCGATTGATCCCAACAAGCACATCTATTGCTGGCTTTACTGGTGAAAGTAAAAGTCCTAAAGGAATTGTTTCTATACGCCTGAAAGTTGGCCAAGTAGAAACTGATACAGCCTTTTTTGTGGTGGATACATTCACAAGTAAGTATAATGCCTTGCTTGGTAGGGATTGGATTCATGTCAATGGTTGTATTCCATCTTCGATGCACCAAACTCTGATGATTGTGAAGTACGAAAATGGGAAAGAAGTGGGGGTCGAAGAGGTGAAAGCAGACCCACATCCTTTCAGTACTTCAGCAAATTGTGCAGAGGCTGAAATGTATAAACCTGAAATCATTCCTCTAAGTGAAATTGCACAACCTGCCACCCCTCCATCCAATGTATTGGAAATTGGAGAACTGGCAGAGTTGAAATCTAAGCTTAAACAAGCAGTTGATTATGAATCAGACAATTCACCAGATGAGGCTGCTTGGATGTGAGTCCAAGACAGAGTTCGAAGAGGCCAACTCATTGGCCTTAGTTAAGTTTATGGCTCTAGAAATAGAGCAGAAGTTACAGGAAACAGATGATTGGGAAGAATTACTGGCTGAAAAATCTGACTGGGGTTTGAAGCCATTTGAATTCGAAAATTCCTTTGTTGGTTATGTCGATTCCCAAGATCCTTTAGAAGAAGTGGAATTGGGAGAAGGGATTGTTCCAAACACTGTTCAAATCAACAGAGAACTTGATGCTGCTTCGAAGGCAAGGTTGATCACAGTGCTTAAAGAGAACAAAGAATGCTTTGCTTGGAGCTATAAAGAATTGACAGGTTTGAATAGAGATTTGGTTGAACATAGATTGCCTATTAAATCTAATTTCAAACCTTTCAAACAACCTCCAAGAAAAATGTCTCCTGAAACCATCTTATTGGTTAAAAAGGAAATTCAAAATCTTTTAAGTACTGGTTTTATTAGAACAGCAAGATATGTGGAATGGCTATCAAATATTGTTCCTGTTATCAAGAAAAATGGGAAGATTAGGGTTTGCATTGATTTTAGGAACCTAAACATTGCAACCCCTAAGGATGAATACCCAATGCCCGTAGTAGACATGCTGGTGGATAGTTCTGCAGGCCATAAAATCATGTCTATTATGGATGGACATTCAGGATATAATCAAATTTGTATAGCTGAAGAAGATGTTCATAAAACCGCATTTAGGGCCCCTGGCAACCTTGGGACCTTCGAATGGGTCAAAATGCCTTTTGGGCTAAAAAATGCTGGTGCTACTTATCAAAGAGCTATGAACACTATTTTCCACGAAATAGTTGGGGGTTTTCTGGAATGTTATATAGATGACATTATTGTCAAATCAAAATCTATTGATGATCATGTAGAACATTTGAAAATAGCTTTTTAAAAAATGAAGCATTATCAATTGAAGTTGAATCCTGCTAAATGTGCTTTTGGAGTAACAGCATCTAACTTTTTAGGATATCTAGTCCACAGTAAAGGTATTCAAGTTGATAGCAATAAAGCTAAAGCTATTATTGAAGCAAAACCTCCTTCGAATAAGAAAGAGCTTCAAAAGTTTCTTGGTCAATTAAATTTTCTTCGAAGATTTATATCCAACACTGCAGGAAAAACTAAAGTCTTTTCTTCTCTGCTGAAATTGAAGGATGGAGAAGACTTCGAATGGACAAAGGAGCATGATGATGCTTTCAAGGCCATCAAGGAGTATTTGATCAATCCACCAGTGCTTGTTCCACCTTCAAAAGGAAGGCCTGTCAAGTATCACTATGTTAGGATCACGTCTAATAAAGGGAGTTAAATACCTACTCATAGCCAATGAACGGTATTTGCTCCAACCTTTGTAACTAGCAGGATCATCCATTTTTACCACCACTATTTCAGATGGTAAACCCCATAAGAAGGGTTTAGGAGTAGAAGAAATTGGAGGATTCCATGGATCAGTAGGCTCAGGATCCTCCACTTGAACCACTACGAAAGAACGATCCCTTCGAATCTCACCAATAATTGGTGTGACGGTATTTCTAATATCAACAGGGATTGGGTCATTAAGAACCAAGTTTTCAAAAGCATTTTGGGTATTGGAGAAGTCAGCCATTGTTCAGTCGAGGAAGGAATCAGTTTATAACGAAGAATGGTGATTAATTTTACCAGTAATTGAACCCTTTTTTATAGGCAAGTTTTAAGTTGGAAACGATTTAAATTCTTGAAGGTGGAGAACGTGGGTAATAACTGCCCATTATCCTTCAGCCCATAATCCTTAATTTTCTCACAGAGAACGTAAGAGTTAATTATAACTGTATCATTGGAAGTATCAAGAACTGCCAATAACTTTTGCTTTGGAAGTTTACAGGAATTCGAAGCGGCAAAAGGCACAATAACTAGGGGTGAAAACGGTCCGGTTCGGTCCGGTTTTGGCCTATTTTTGGGACCGGACCGGTAATCCGGTTTGGGCAAATCTGAAACCGAAACCAGACCAAATACTCCCGGTTCGGTTTCATTCGGTTTTGCCGGTTTCGGTCCGGTTTGGACGGTTTGCCGGTTTGGGCTACTGGGTCACCACAGTCAGCAACAACATTCACAGATCTGGTCTATTGGGTTGCCACAGAGTAATCACCACAGTCAGCAACAACATTCACACACACCCACAGATCGTGTGTCTGTGAGAGAGAGAGAGAGAGAGAGAGAGAGAGAGAGAGAGAGAGAGAGTCGGACGGGGGGAGAGAGAGAGAGAGCAGAGATCGGAGATCGGAGACGTACCGAGCCAACCGGGCTGTCGAGTGTCGGCGGCGAGTGGAGCCGTGGAGGGTGGAGTGGAGAGTGGAGAGGGTGAGAGAGGCGATGAGGTAGAGAGAGAGAGAGGGGGGTCGGAGAAATGGAGGAGGCGGTGGGTTTGTGTTTTCTGATGAGTGATGTCTGATGTGTATAAGAGTTAAAGAGATGTAGGGTTTTAGGAAAGAAAAAGTTAAAAAAATGGAATATGTATATATATATATATATCCGGTCCGGTCCGGTTTTTTAGACTCTTAAAACCGGAAAACGGACCGGTTTTTCGGTTTTACAAAAAATAAGACCGGAACCAGACCGGTTAAATTAAAAGGGGTACCAAACCGGCCGGTCCGGTCCGGTTTTTTCGGTTCGCCCTTTCACCCCTAACAATAACACTTATTCAAATCCCTTGAACAACGATGTTAATGTGGGGGGTATGTTTACATATAAAAATAACAAATCCAATGATTAATCGACACGTAATCAAAAATGCCAAACGTTGGCAAATACTTGTCAATAAAGACACACTGGATTATTGAAGAAGAATTGAATTAATACGGTGTCGTATTGTTCCTCAATTCAAATTAGCAGTTATTGGCAGTTACAAGTCAAGGACGAAATAGAAACTGACTTCGAAGCCACGATATTAATTGCTAGACACATAAACTCCACGTGTAAATCTATAAAATGGAATAGTTGACAGTTAGAGTACGTGGAGTACTTCTCGAAAAGCAGTTATTCTTTTAACATCTAATCATTTGAATTAGTTGAGCAGTTATGCAGATTTCAAATCAAAGCTTCAGGAGGAAGAATCAAGAATTCAAATTCGGACGTGGGGAAGAAAGAAACTTCCAACTCAAAGAGCGAAGTTAGAGTTCGAAGCAAGCCAAGTTCAAATTCATTGAGCGGGAAGTTCAAACTACAAGCAGCGTCTATAAATAGAAGAAATTGAAGAGTAAAAAAGCCCGAACAAATCTTCAACAAACAGCTATCAAAAAATGATGCTTGGTTTGTTCATTGGCAAGTAGTTTTAGGATTTCGAACTCAGTTCGAAGTAGATTAGGAAGTAGTTAGGATTATTCTCGATTGTTTTCATAACAATCACCCATTCTCGGTTGTTCTTGTAACAATCACCAGTTCGAAGTTCTGTTACATTTGTATTTGAAGTTGAAGACAATTTCGAAGTAAGTTTATCTTTGGTTTATCAATCGAAGTACCTTGTTTCTTTATTGTTTCTTTAATTTCCTGAGTTATTGGTTTGCATTTCTTCACTTATAAAGAAAAATCCTCTTAATTGAGGTAATTGAACCAATAAAACACAATCGCCTGATTAGACTTGGTTTTTCAAAAGTTAATCTGAGGGAGGAGATTGAAACTCTCTCTGGCACGCTCGCACACGATTATTTTATCACAAAGAAGTAAAAGAACCAGTAAACACCTACCCCAAAGAGCCTAAATCCCCTAAAATTGAACCCTAAAATTGAACTTCAAAATTAACTCTCCAAACAGGGCCTATTGAAGTGTACCAAGAAAATAAACAAAACTACGTTCGTTTTGCCGCACAACACGGCGCACAACATGTACCGCACAACACGGCGCACAACATGTACCGCGCACAACACCTCTCCCGGATTCCAAAAAAACACTTTATTTTTTTATTTTTTGATACCTATGATATCGACAGAGGACCCTACCGAAAAGGCGTTGTTAAGCCACCCTCTACGGCAGTACAAAATCCAAATTCCCTTTCTCCCGCCATTGTTTGTTTCTCATCAGGTTTGAATTCCTTCTCTCGTTTTTGGGAAAGTGAATTCTCGAGTTGGTGTTGGGGAGATTTACAGTTTCTTCTTCGCTTGGTTCTTCACACCACTCGGCTTGCTCTGGTAAAGGCCCGCCCATTTCAGTTCCAAATTAGGGTTTCACATATTCAATTTGGGGGATAAAGTCCCCACTCATTTTCAAAATTGGGGTTTCGGATTTTTTTTGTTGCAGATGGAGGCACTTTACTCAAAGCTCTACGATAAGTACACTAAGCTCTACGATAAGTACACTAAGCTCAAGGTTTTCAGCTCGCCTCTCTCTCTCTCTCTCTCTTGCACGCACGCACTCTCTAACACTTGAATTTGGATTTGCGACCTCTTATAATTCCATCTTTAGAGGTATAATATGAGGGTTCTGGAAAATTTTGGCGGTGCGGATAGAACTAAGGTATGTGTTAATGCTAAATCACAAATCCTTAGAGGAGTATTGGAGTTACAAGAAGCTAGAATGTTAGGTAGCTAAAGGACAACACAACTTAGATGTGTGTAAAAAACTGATATAAATTTTGTAAATGTAATGGATTTGCCGATCCTCGATAGAATAGAATGGCGAAGAAGGTTTCACATAGCCAAACCGAATTGCTTTGGACCGACGGCTTAGTTTGATTTGTTCTCCCCCTTATGCTCCCCTTAGTTCCATCCATGTTTCTTAATCGCACTGTTGGGATGATATGATTGTTTATTGGCCGAATTGGATTGTATACCTAAGTAATAACGGTTTAGACTTTAGAGGTCCGAATTCCTGTTACATATCATACCGGTTGATCTGGTTGACATTTGGAACATTGATCCATCACTACTATTATACTTATGCACGATCTCTGTTTATCATTGTATCCTCTATTTGTCTTGGTCTTAGTTATTAGAAAAAAAGTTTAGGTGCAATATAATGTATATATTTGCCAGGAAGAGTAAATTGTATGCTATGGCATTGGCAATTCTGTTGATAGATTGAATGGCTCATTTTAAGTGTTGTTATTTTATTTTGGGTAGCCTAAATCGTAATATCATGTTCTTTTTTCTCAGACAGAAAAAGAGTCTGAAATGGACAAGTTCAACCATGACCAGGAAGTCAAATTTATGAAGTGTATTACTGGTATGCATTTCTTCATCCTATGCTTGCGTTCTTCTTTATACTTCACCAAGTAAATTCTGCACATAAATCTTCCCGAAACATGGCCTCCCGGCTCCACCCCGCCCCGCAAGGGTCTCTATAGAGTCATCGTCTCACAATACTCTTGGCCACAAAGCCGCGGGAGTCACAAGCCTAGCCTAATCAGAGGCTGGTCGACTACCCATGCCTTGACTTGGCCTCACCTCGGTGAAATTTCCTTAATCATTAAGAGTCTGAGATGAATCAGTTGGTATTATTGCCTCACCTCGGCATCCGTACAATTCTGATGATTCGTTGACATCATCATATATATTATGACACAAGCACGTTTTAATCCCTTTGTATCGTACTCCAAAACTCGTGAAGAATCTTGGGGTTGGATCAACACGCTCTGTACCGCAAAATATGGAGTTAGGTTTGGTAGAAGGAGAAGGAGAGGTTGAGAAAAGAAGGGGAAGAGAGCAATTAGAGTAGAAGAAGTAGGAGCATTATTCAGCCCCCTCCATCACATATTTTTTCATTATGCCAAGAACATGATAATTACGAGAACCGGGTGAATCCTTGAAAAGAAATAACAAAAAAATAACAAAATGAACCCTCTAACAAGCTGCAATAAGGTGGTTTACTGTCATTCATACAGATTTGACCTCAGATAATAACGAACTAGTTGGGTTTGGTTAGGTTTAGCTTTTAAGGGAACAGGGAGAATCTTGTTGTTGGAATTCTCTGTTGAAATGTGTTAAGAAATGAGAAGGAAATGTAAGCATCTAAGTGGTAGATAATGCATTTCCTTTATTTGTGCTTCAGCTGCAGATGAATTGGTAGAACACTTACGAAATGAAAAAGGTAAGTTGCATGAACAAATTGATAACTTGAGACGCGAAGCTGATTCAATCAGGTAAGAATGTCTCAAATGGCATCGACTCAGTTTCAGAGAGATGAATAATGACTTAAATGGCACAATATGACTTTGGCTGCAGATCTACTAAGGATGCGCAGAATGCTGAGTATCAAAAGCTTTTAATGGAAGAGAAACAGAAGAGTAAGAGTACTTGATTAAATGTTGCAATTTGACTCTTATTTAGCTGTCTGAACTCTGAATTCTTCTTTGTGACAGCATTAACATCCATGAGTTCTTGGCTTGGTTTAGGCTTGAGCACCCTGGACCGTAGCAATAGGAATTTTTGTATCTGAATCTCTAGATTAGGTAGCATATGTGGCTTTGAATGGTTGGTCTTTGCAAGCAGTCAATTTGATGCGCGTATATTTAGCTTTCTCCCTTCTTATTGGGAAAAAAAACCAGTTAACACTTAAGATAGTGGATACTTTATTAAGGTATCTTTTCTCCTTGAGCTTGCGGAATTTATGGTGCTTTTGTAAAAAAAAAAAACAATGATAAGCTATATCGTTTAATCATTAAATGTAGCTAGCTTCAGGGTATGCTTCCATTTATCGAGCCTTGATTATATTTTTTTGAAGAGCTATCGAGCCTTGATGATCCCTCATTTTTTAATTAGGAGCTCTTGATGATGCAGAACGTAGCATTGCTGGTTGACTTTTAAACACTCATGGTGTATAAAAATTGTTGTCTCATTTCTGTACCCAACAAAATCAGTTATTTGTTTGAGGTGCTAGTGGATCTAAGTTTCATATTGTGGTTTTGTTAATTTTGTTTTTGTTTAGAATATGATTGCGATAAGTGGAATGGCGTATCTTCTTTACCTGATGGCCCTCTTCCATGTATTCTGTGCTTTGAAGTTGTTGGTGGGCTTAGCAACATATGCCAGTCACTTACCTGAGGGAGTACTGGCATTTAAGTCAGGCTGTCTTGCCCTTACTATTAAAGCCCCTCCTTCTGGAAGGGAAGTAGGAATGTCCCTTTGAACTGGATTTGATGAGTGGACCATTCGCCTCGAAGGAATTAGATTTAGTGCATATCGATGAAATGAACAACATAATACTTCCATTGAGAGTTTCAAATTCTCATGAATTGACCAACTTTCTATATCGAAAAGGGCTTGATCTTTCAGACAATTTATTTCCTCTCCAGTGTCCGGAGATACTTGCACATCTCTTACGTTGGAATTGGCCTAGGAAAAACTTGTAGGACTCTTTTTTGTTGCACATTTATTATGTTGGAATTGATCAGGAGTCGAATAATGGTGGCACAACATGTACATGCGTCACTATTTCATCTCTGTTCACCATTTGTTACTCCCTTAGACCCAAGGATGTAGCTGGGATGAATAAAGTCAATAATGACAATGAAAATTTCTTTCCAAACTGATACAGAAGAGCAAGCCAACATAACTCTGTTACCAGGGGAATGCGAGGGGCACCGTAACTCAGTGGGTGAAATAAGTAACTCTGATGGGTGCAGTGTGAATTAGTGACATGACTTTCATCTGTCCTTTTGCTGAATGTTGGACTCCATCTCTCAGTAAAGTGGCTCTTATCTACCGCAGATAACCAGCTTTCAGAAGAAATTGAGCGGCTCCGGAACCTCCAATGCGAGGGACTTTGTTGCAGTGCAAGGGAAGGCAACACTGAAAATGGACAACTGAATATGTCTGGAAGCTCACAAGTTGGATCAGGCATACTTAGTGACTCGGATCTGAATGTCGCAAAGAAACGCAGAAGGCATAATGGAACTGCTGTAGATATTACAGTTGCTCCTTGTGCCGGTGATCTACTTGAGCATGCCCCTGGAAGGGAATCAGCGAGTGATCTATCCAAGAAAACTCTGTCCTGTGGAACTTCTATAGTTGATCAGGTATCTCTGATAATCCCACACAGTCACAGCTTACTCGGTCTTTTTTCCTCAGCTTTTATCTCATTTCTTTTCTGAACGATTGTTGTAATGTACATTATCTAGGCTGAGTGTTGTAGAAGAAAGATCGACCTTTCAGGTATGTATCATGAATTCTCCCTCTGTCCTTAATTGTTGGTCCATCTTTCCACTTTGGGATGTCCCAAATTGATAGTCTTTTCTTATGAAAGTGTGAAATGTTTAGTTTTCCAAAAGGACCAAAACGGTATTCACAATATATGGGGGCTAGGAATGTTTTCAAAAGTTTGAATAAAGGGGGAATGATGGAAATACGGCTTTTAGTTCTAATACGTACCCTTCAAAAGTTGGAACTTGTAAAAGGGGCCAATGTTAAGGGACGGAGGGGGGAGTATCGTTTTTCTATTGCCCTACTGGGCACTATGAACGTCCTTAATATTTTCTTCAACTAAAATGTCTAGGTGGTGGCATGAATGTTGATGGCCCTGCCAACTGCATGTTTCACGATCTTATGGAGTTCTTGGTTAGCATGAAATTATCAACTATCCCGCAGAATGATGGAAGATGCATCTCAGCAGTTCATCAGTCAAGCGGTAATTCTTGAATCTGGATTCCTGTAACTAAGTTACATTTATGTTGTTAACCTTCCTTTTAGTTCTCTCTTCTTCTTCGGCAAGTTAATATTTTCCTTAGCTGGCTTATTGACAATCCATCATTTTTGCCGTCACATTTGTTAAATCCTACAGCATGTTTCATGTATCTTGTGAAATAAGACCAAACCAAACAGAGCCTTCAATCCCAATCAATTGGGTTGGCTACGTGAATCCACTTTTTCACATTATTTTTTTCGGGTGCAAGTAACAAGGTTTAGGTGCATTGCGGTGAGCTGGCGATTGGTCTTTACAGCGCTACATCAAATAATTACCATGGCTCAGGGCATATATAATGAACCGCTTTCCTCCCCCTCCAAAAGAAAAACTCTGCGTCACAGTAGCGTTCTATATGGGTTATCTGTTGTGAAGATCAAACTATTCTTATGCAGTGCCAATTTGTAATTAGTTGTATGCTGGTGATTAGTTCCAGACTGGTGGCTTGGACCTCTGCATGCATCGTCAACATCGAATTCGAGTTGTGACCCGTCTCTCTTGTAGTCAGTAGTAGTTTCTTATGTTAGCAGTAGTTTGTTCACTTTTATATTTAGTCATTCACTTCATTGTTATCATTTGTCAAAATGGAAGAGAGGGACAACGTTGAAATAAGTAAGAACTACAATAATTGCACTCATGGTCGTACTTTTGAATAGACATGCCGACATTGGTGTCCGCCTTGCAGTAATAAGCATGTTTCACTCCCATAGTTTTGCACTATATGAGTTTTCAGTAGAAACGATGGCCAATTGGAAGTGTTTAGCGCAAGATCAAACGCATTGATCTAATTGTTGAGCTATTCAGCATTTTGATCTTACCATTGTAAGGTTCTTATGGTTGTTGCAGGTTACTCCTTCAGCTTGACATTGGTAAATACTAAAGCAGGCGAGGTGGAGTTGTTGTATCAGGTATTGTCATTGGGTACGTTTGAGAGAGTGGCACCTGAGTGGATGAAGGAGGAGGTTCTGAGGTTCAGTACGAGGATGTGCCCTGTCTTCTTTCAAAGGTTATCCCATGTTATGAAGTGCCACTGCTAATGTAAATTTCTTTTTGTTTCTTGGCAACACAATTAGAAATCAGGCCTTTCTCTGAATTTAATTTATTACTCCATTGCTGTTTTCTGTTCTGGAGTGGCAATGTTCTTGAGGGCTTCTTGGGTAATAATGTAATTGCGATTTGTGTAAAGGCCAAGAAGGGGCTCTTCTGTTTTCTGCCTTCTTTCAGGTGTTTTGTATGTCCAGGAAGTAATAACAGGAGACCTGAGATGTGAAATTTTTGAATGGCGTAAAGCTACTGGGGAGAAAAAAGAGAGGAAAAATTCATGGGGTCATGAACAGCTTCTACCTTATACAGAAAACTAGGGTAAGGTCCTGACCGTGTCGTACCGAGCCAAATATACATTTATAAAAACAAGGAATTAACTACTACTCCAGAGAATAGTGGCTAAGTTCGAGTATCGATCCACGGAGACAGATTGGCTAAATTACATTATTTTCGATTGATTTCTATTTTAATTCAGAAAAGATTGATGGGTTGATTTTCATTCTCAAAATAATTTAAACTAAAGAAAAGCAGTAATTGAATTGAGTGAAACTGGTGGAGAAAAATATCAAGGGTTTCGAATCCACCCCGACCGCGTAACAAGGTTATGCGTAGGCTAAGTTTATTATCCGAATCATAATTGTCAAGAAAATAATTGTGTTGTTGACAGGCATGGACTATCCCATAGCACAGACCGTCTCGCTAGCACAACCTGTCTCTTTCACGGGCTGTCCAGTGGCACGATCCGTCTTGCGAGCATAACCCATCTCAGTCACCCAAGCACAAACACAGAAAACCATTGCATAACTCGTATTTGTGAAGCATGCGTACAAATACTCAATTGATTGAAAGCATTAAAAATCGTTCCGTTCAATTGAAACAAAACGGGTTCTAGTTATACAGTCGATTCGAATAAATAAACCTAGAACCTATACATAAACAAAAATTACTTGGAGCGGAGCTTCATCTTCCCCTAGACGAGGGGTTTAGCCGAACATGACGACTGGACTGTGGTTGGTTCCAAAGAACCTCTCTTCTGATTTCTGTCCGAAATTTGCCCCAAAGGGGGTCTCTGTCCGCCCTCCTCTAAGGGGTCTGCTCTCCTTTTAATGAAAAATATGTCCACCACCCCTTTAATTGATGCACTGATGCCCAGCTATATCACGTTCTCTCTCTGGCTTGGTTCAATAAATTTTGTCTTTACCAGCGAGACCCCATGCTTTATAATAAAGCCCATTGAAGTGAAGACCATGCTGACTACTCCCTCTATTATTATTCGGTGGAATGGATGCTGGGAAAAAAAAAGAAAAAAAAGAAAAGAAAAGGCACATGTTGATGATGGAAAATTGATTCATTGCAATGCAAGTGTGGACAGCTCCGTTGCAAATTCTCGAATTTATGGCTAAAATTGGTACCTTGCTCTCAGAACCTAAAATCACAAAAATACACAAAAGACATTAGGAAAATAGAATAAAAGAATATAACACATGTAAATTAAGCAGCTCAAATGTGTACATTTCGGCACTTATCAGGTCCAAAGCCATTTGTCTCGGCCCTTGTACGGAAAATATACATGGACTAATTATGGTCCTATGGTATGTCTTCCTCACTGAAGTGCCCTAAAAAAAAAAAACTGGAAGTGCCCTAAAAATTATGATACCCGTACGAGTGTGCTTGACAAAAGATTTCTTCGCTATAACTCTCATAGTATGCTGTGAAAAAACATAATTAAAAAATACAACATGATAAACTTTATATAAGACAATTGGGGTTTGTGGTAAGGGCGAGAAAGATGAGATAAAAGTGAAAATTAATCGAGAAGGATTAATTTATTTTTAAAGTTCATCCTGGTCACGGTGAGGAAGAGGTTGAGTGTGATCATGAACATCAAGGCCACTGTTTTTGTGAGGCAAGATGCCATCTAAAGAAGACCAGTCGAGAAGAATTTTCTTCACGCCACCGATGATGTAGTCGTCAGCGGTGTCCCCGGGAGCAAACTTGATGAGTGCATAGGAATCATCTTTGAATAGGTATGCCTCGTTACTGCGGTGGGACGCAAATGCTGTATCGATTCCACTCTCAAAGATGGTGTCTTTCAAACTGGCAAAGCCTTCGGTGATGGGACGGATGGCGATGAGTTGGGGATCATCAGAACCGAAGTTTATAATAGCATTCTGGTTGCCTTTGAAGAGGTAAGATGAATGCTTCATCAAGAGACCGGCCAAAAGCAATGTCTATTCCATGTTCTGCAAAGGCTGTTCCTGCGAGGGATCCATAACCCTCGCAGATAGGAGCCGGTCCATCCACCACCCTGTTTGTCGTCGAGCCTGGAGCGTAGTTAAATAACACATACTCATCCTTCATGAATAGATAGGCTTCATTTGTACGAGGCGAGCGGATTGCAGCATCTATGTAGCCCACACAATTAGCCACGTCGACAGCATACCAATCGGTGGTGGAAGCTTTTCGTTTATTTTGCTTCTTTCGTTTCTTCCGACGAGTTTCGGGGTCAGAGTAAACTGATGCTGCATCTTCTCGAGTCCCTATGCAAATTTATGGGTTACTAACCTAAAGGCCTATGGACATCTTATACCGCATGCATTTATACAACGATGGAAAACTTACTATCCATTTGTTTACGCTCACACGACAACCACAAATCGCCAAGCCAGCCTCCAATTCTTGGGTCACTAAACTCAAGTTGATATATGGATCCCAAAAGTCCGAACCTAAAAAACCAGTAAGCTCAAAAATCACAAGCTATGGTGTCTTGATATTCTTCTTACTATTTGAACCTAACTCTTCAATTACTTGCCAATTACTCAATAAAGATAAATCCCTATCTCAAGTATCAAAAGTGTGCTCTTTACGAGATACACCAAAGGTGGCTCTATCCGTAACCCGTTTTGGACTTCATACAGCCCGGGCAAATTAAATACCAAAACCTTCCTCACAAAAAGACCATTCAGCCCCTCAAATTACTTCATACCACCTATTACACAGCTTTTTTCTATTCTTACTACATACCAACCCACTCCACTTCTTTCCCAACCTCTCTTCTTCTTCCTCCTTCCTATTCCCTCCTCCTCCTCCTCCTCCTCCAGTCGGAAAAAACCCATATATTCCTCCCTCATTCTCCTCCTCTACCCCTCATCTCTCATCTCTTTCAATGGAAAATCTTGGTGAATCAATGGAAGGATATTCTCCCTCATTAGACATGGAAGAAGAGATCCGGAGAGTAATGGAGCAACTTTTTTTTTTGATAGGCAAAAAATTTATTAATCTTTGAAAACAAATTACAAAGATTAAACGGGTCCAAGACTAAGAACGCCAAGGACCCAAAGGGAAAAATAACAAGACCTCAATTGGATGGTAAGATACCAGCCAACCAAAACAACAAGCAGAGACGACCACAAAAACACCTCCCAAAGCCTACAACAAGAGAAGAACCACCTCAGAAGAACCCCTAAACAAAGCCCAACCAAAGAAACAAAAAAACCCAAAAAATCCCAAGACAACCAAACAAGAAACAATCGCCAAAACATGATCAGAACTCCACAGAAATGGAGACACCTTCCTCTGATTGAACAAGAGCTTCAATTTCCTGTTTAGAAATATCAACTCCCTCCAATTCTAAATATTTCTTGATGTTATAACTCTTCCTTCCGTAGTATTTTACCCCACACAAAGCACTCACCTCCATATTCTTCTTGGCTTGCTTGATTAACCTCAAATTTCGGTTACGAGTGACGCTACTAATTTCCTCTTGCGTTTTTCCAAAGTTCGATGAAGCCAAAGATTCATCCTCCATCCTTATCTCCTTTCTATTAACTTCCTCTTGAGTCTTATGCATGGGCCCCTCAAAACTACCTTTCTTCACACCCCGCTTCAATCTTCTAGAATTGTTCCCGTTATGATCCCGGCTATTCGATCTAGAAAACAACGCAGCTTTCAAAGGATTTTTAGTCCAAATGGGATTACTACGTTTTCCTTTATTGGTATGGAGTTTCTTCTTACGGCGTTTGAAATCCACATAATAGGGTCTGTCGAGACAAGCTCATAGTCATCAAATTTAGATCCCAAAGCTGACAACTTAGCTATAGAACTCGACTCATCTGAATAGATATCATATGACTCCTCACCTGTTTCATTATCCAAAGGAATAACATTCACTGGAACAAAAGAATGATGGTCTTCATCCACACGGGAAGCATCAATCCCATGCACTACGTTGGTCTCTTCCACTTCCTCCTTATTGTGGTTCCTATCATTCCCCACAAAAGGCAAAGACAAGTCCAAGTTGTTCGATTCCACATTCTCTACATCCTCTTTCAAAGCTACCATCTCAGCATCAT
Organism: Vaccinium myrtillus; assembly: GCA_016920895.1. Taxonomy (NCBI): domain Eukaryota; kingdom Viridiplantae; phylum Streptophyta; class Magnoliopsida; order Ericales; family Ericaceae; genus Vaccinium; species Vaccinium myrtillus. Next base: position 17,567 of record JADGMU010001231.1, on the reverse strand, counting down.
GGTCGTTATCTTTGGCCACTTCCTCATCCTCAAGATTATCCCCTTCTCTAGCATCAAACCAATCAACATCATTCTTATCCAAATCGAGCCTATCACTACGAATTTTGCACTTACAACCGCCAGTCTCCCTCATCAAATTGTTAACCACAACTTGCTCTTCCATTACCTTGATTGGATACACCCTACCGTTTGCCTCCAAGTTGATCTCTTGATTGATAATACCAAAGGACTTGGTAGAAATCTACACTTTACCTGAAGAGAAAGTTAACTTATTTGAAGTTGCTTCATCGAGAGTAATCGGTTCTCCCCACATTTTGCCAATGCTAAAAAAAGTATCTGGATTCCACAAATGCAAAGGAACCCCATAGCAAGTAATCCAAACACTACAACAAGCTTCAACAGTAAAAACGGGACTCCATTCTCTAAATTCCTCAAAGAAATTCCCCAACCAATTTATTTCAGTGCACTCAATCATAGACTTCATATCCGACACTGTGGGAAAAGTAAGCACCACAAAGTAACCACCCAATGATCGTATTAATATATCAAAGACCCCTTCGCTAATGAAACATTCTTTGATAGACTCAACAGATCTCAGAGAAGGTAATTTAGCAATAATGGTACGAGAGAGCCATTCATCATTGTCCGCAATGGAATCTTCCTTGGCTAAAATAGACACGTTAGAGGGGGACACATTCGATCTTTTCACCACATCAACATAAGAAAATTGCCTAATAGGACCTCCCTTCTCCGTGTGGTGAACATAAGTATCTTCACGTCTTTTGCTTGAAACCCCTGAAGACCTAATTTTAATGTATGCACAAATACAGAACACCGAGGTGTTAGAGGAAAGCATGGTAGTGGAGAGCGAGCTTGGCAACCTGGACATGAAAATTTTTGCGCAAAAAATGACCCAAGAGGTAACCCATTGCTTTTCCGATTTCTCAGCCGCTCTTCGTTCGAAATGGTACCACAGTCCCGGAAATCGCAATACATTTCAGTAGTTAATTCCCAAAATTGTTCCAGTTTTTTGAAAAATTTATGTGTAGACACCCCAATTTGAACCCATGAAAATCCTTGACATTCCCGATGATGAAAGTGGCCCGATAAAGACTCGTGGAACTTGATTAATTGCTTGGAAACCCCTCCAAAATCTCTTCAAAATGAACCCTAGCTTGCACCACCTTCTAGTACATTCAAAACCCTCTTTATTGATATATAATACGTTCCAATCCATTTTAAAATGAGGGAGATGCGCGTGTTTTACTAAAATGACTTGTTTTCACGACCTCTTGAGGGTAAAATGGTCATGGATTTTGATGTACAAATCATCTTAGGTTCAAACCACTTGGGTTAGAAATTAGACTCAATTACCTTTCCAACGCTTCAAACAATGCGCAAAACGGAGTTCGATAGTACCCGAAGCGCCCCACGAAGTTTGATATGTTGTGTAGTCTCCAAGTCCAGGCGCCCAGACTCACTATGGGCACCCACACTTCATAGTCCAGGCGCCCAGACTTCCAACTCCGGGCGCCCAGACTTCTCTCCAGATTACTTGCATCCAAAGGAAACATGGGCGGGAGGATCCTTTGTAGAGATTTTTGAAAGTTAGTGGGGAGGGGATGATGAGCCTAAATAGACCCCTAAACCTAAACCCCCTAAGTGACTTTTTTCCACCCTTTAGTGCCTATAAAAGCCATCCATCCTCTCCATTTGAGATGAGGATCAACTCTTCACTCCCTTCCTTACTGTTATTCTGCGGAAAAATCTCCAGAAACTCCATCCGTAGTCCATCCCTCTCTGTTTCATCGACTTTCAACCTTGTAGACACCCCGATTTTGAACCCAGGATGCGCTCGAGCATTCCCGATGATGAAATAGACCAATCGTGCATACCTCGAGGCTAAGAACAAGGCTTGAACTCACCGAACCACCCTAAACCATTCTAAACCCTCATAGAACAACCTTAAACCAACCAAAATGACCAAAATACCCTTCAAACCATCCATAAACCATTTCAAAACAAACCCAAGCCTACACCATCTTCTAGTACATTCAAAACCCTATTTATTGATATATAATACGTCTCAATCCATTTTGAAATGAGGGAGATGTGTCCGTTTTACCAAAATGACTTGTTTTCCCGACCTTCTGAGGGTAAAATGGTCACATACTTGGATGTACAAATTATCTTGGGTTCAAACTACTTGGGTTAGAAAGTACACTCGACAAGCTTTCCAACGCTTCAAACAACGCACGAAACGGAGTTCGGTAGCACCCGGGGCGGCTCCGCAAAGTTTTACCTTTTGAGCAACATCTTTGAGCGCTCAAGCCCTGGACCTTGAGCGCTCAAACCCAAAATCCCACCTTGAGCGCTCAACCCTACGGCTTTGAGCGCTCAACTCTGAACCAGTGAAGAATCTGCAGAGTATCTCATCATGAGATTTCTTGCAGGGGGGAGCGTCTAACTGATTGTATACGTCTTGTACACGTATAATACATTCTACATTGCCCTATTCTACTCCTAAAACTACTCCTAACCCATTCCAAATACAAAACCCACTCTCTCTCTCTCTCTACACTTCCCTCCCACTCTCCCTTCTATATAAACCACCCATTGCCCACTGATTTCAGGTTACCAATTCCTACTCCAGCTCTCTCAATTCCTCCAGAAACTATCCTCTCTCTCTCTCTACAAAACCACCCATTCACCACCCAAACCACTTGCAAAAACCACCTTTCAAGCTTCAAATCCGACCATTGATCATCAATTAACCATATACACTGTCTCATTCACCTAGAATATCAACCAAAACCTCTAGAATCAACCACCATCAAGCCCAAATTCAAGTTCAAGCCTTGATCAAGCCAAAAGGTAGTTAAAACCATGTGAAAATCACTGTTTTGGTCTTGCTGAGGGAGACCAGTGGGCTCATTCAAGTTCCTCATACTTGAAATGAGCCTACAAGGTCTGAAAAGTATCATAAAATAGCAGAATTTGGCGATCTGGGAAGGGCTTGAGCGCTCAAGGCCTTAACCTTGAGCGCTCAATCCACTTTGAGCGCTCAAACCCCAACAGAAAGTCAGTCACAGTGTTTCAGCCATAACTTTTTACTCCGAACTCCGTTTTCAACGTATTATATATCAAAACGTAGATAATTTGAAGGGCTACAACTTTGTAGTTTTATGTTTTTCTCATTTCTATATCAAAACCCTCCAAAACATGCAAATAGTGTCGGAAAGATAAATAATTTTGTTCAAAATGGTGTTTTAAGTTCTATTTTTCTCCTTCATTGTCATTTTCCTTGTTTATATCATTCTGTAATCGCATTGTACACTTCACACAAGCATCCACCATCACTTAGTTTGTGTTTTAATATTCATTTACGTGTTTGCCATTCCCGTATCCCCCATTTCGTGTTTAAAATCAAATTTCAAACATTTCCAAAATCCCACAAAATGTTGAGTAGAGACCGGTTCACGGACCGGGCGAGAGGGGTGCCGTAAAACCCTTCCCCTCTCGTAACCAAACCCCCGAATCCGAGAAATCTTTGGTTCCGCCATGATCAGTGAAATCTTTTTCAAATGGGCAAGTGAGTCATCTTTTATCGGTTTCTCGGGTTCGGACCTCAAATCCGGGTGGCGACTCTAACAATCTTCAATCTTTTCAAACGCCAAAACCGAACCGTTTTCCAGTGGGCCGTCCACAAGCTGGCGACTCTGCTAGGGAATATTGATTAATATATATTTTATTTAATTACACTTGTGCAATTTTTATTACACTTGTGCAATTTTTATTACACTTGTGTAATTTTATTGAAATATGTGTTAATCAAAGTGGGTTTAATTCGAAAGATGTTTTGTGGGATTTTTCAAATGTTTGAAATTTAATTTTTGCATTGCATTTGCATCGTTCTTAGCCCCGCTGGCGTGTTTTGGCAATCCTGCCCGGCTTGCCGGTGACAGGGAATCCCGAAATGCCCAGCAGCCCTCGACCGTGATAAATCACATCGTCACTATCGTTTTTAACGGTAGGAGGCGGTTTTGATTTTGAGTCCGGGGTACCCTCGGTGACCAAAACCGGCCTTTGCATTTAGTTAACCATAGAACCCCACGTTAGATAACCAACCAATGTGTTAGGATTATGTGTTCCATCCTGTTACGTGTTATGTGTTACCGTCTTTCCAAGCATGCCATACTGCATACATGCATACACTTGCATCCGTACATATTCTCGTCTTGTTACGTTGTCAGCATAGCATAAGTTAGGTTCCCGGCAGTTAGTAGGAGGTTGCCTTGGCCCGATGATGAGTCGTGCATCCCATATGTGCGTTATTCTTACGAGTTAGCCTTTAGGATGACCGGACATGGAAAAATTTGGATCATCAAATTCCTAAACACTGATCTAAACGGGTTTAAGGGACATTGGCCCGAGGAGGGTCAATCGCCCTTAGGCATCCGATCTTAGATCATTGTCGGAATTTGTGTGGATCAGAGTTTCCCAAATCCGACCATCCGATATCAAGGACTTGTCACTTAAAAGAAAACTTGAGGATTGGGGCAATCTTCCAAAGCTGTCGAATGCAGTCGTCGCGAGCGTCGTTTGTATAGATATTTCGTGTAAATATCCCGTTTTGTTTTAGTGCCTCTGCGGTTAGTAGGAGGTTGCCTTGGCCCGATGATGAGTCGTGCATCCCATATGCGCGTTGTTCTTACGAGTAAGCCTTTAGGATGACCGGACGTGGGAAAATTTGGACCATCAAAATTCCTAACACTGATCTAAACAGGTTTAAGGGACATTGGCCCGAGGAGGGTCTATCGCCCTTAGGCATCTGATCTTAGATCATTGTCGGAATTCGTGTGGATCAGAATTTTCCAAAATCCGATCATCCAATATCAAGGTCTTATCACTTAAAAGAAAACTTGAGGATTGGGGCAATCTTCCAAAGCTGTCGAATTCAGTCTAGGAGACTTTAAATCCACGGAGTATGAGATACCTCCGGTGTTGGCCGTGCCCGAACGGCCGCCCGTGATTCAAACTAGCCTTGAGGTCATTTGTATCTGGGTCGCAACATCCAAATTGCTCTGTCTCGAATGGTCAAGAAAAGTGTTACGCTGAGTAAAGGCTTACCCGGGGTGTTGATCGATTATCTGTGCAATGACCTTGAGTGAGTTTTGAATCCGGTAGATTAACCATAGGTTGTACATGAAGTCTAGGAGACTTTAAATCCACGGAGTTTGAGATACCTCTAGTGTTTGCCGTGCTCGAACGGCTCCCCGTATCTCGGGCTAGCCTTAAGTACATTTGCATCCGGATTTCAATAACCTTATTGCTCTGTCTCGGATGGTCTATAAGGAGATTGGCTCTGATTCCACGACGATTGGAATTTAACCTGTCTGTCACGACTTACCCGTGGTTGTTGTTTCGAACATCCGTGCAATGTCTTAAGTGAGACCGAGACCGATAGTCTAGATCTTAGGACGACACGATGCAACGACACATGCACAACATTTCCTTCAATAAAACCAGGGGCACAATCTGAGCTTGACCTTTTTGCTTTACTGTCTGTCCCGAGCCATTGATCCAAGAAAGAAGCCTTACAACTTCCCGAACAGAAGTTAACTCAACCCAAACCTCAAGACATGGATGTTCCGGCTGAAATCGAAGGACTCAAGATGGCTGTGAATAACCTGGGAAATCAAATCACCCAGCTCATAATCATGGTGCAAGACATCCGTGACCGTCTTCCGGGGGTCCAAGAGAACCTCCAACGACCTGGAAAAAGCCCAGAAATGGCCGCAGCTTTGGCCAAGATCTCTGAACTGGAGGAGTCTATCATGGAAGGATTCAAACCCATATGCTTTGAAAATTCCATTGACACGAGAGATGTGGAGATGCACCACTGGGACGTCGAAAAGGACCACCTCACTCCAGAAGGCGAAAAGGTCTACCCCGAGAAAGCCAAAACACCATTTACCAACAACAATGCAAAAGCCACCCCCAGCTCCACAAATATCAACCCCAACTTCTCAACCAGCACCATCAGCAAAGCCAAACCAACCACCACCATAATCCAAATCAACCGGCCCAAAGACCAATCAAGAAAATTCTCCCAATTCCCCGTACATCTGTCCTCGGTCTATGAAGAGCTTCTCATGGCCGGTCTTCTTAAACCACTCTCTCCAACTCCTTTACCTCAAAAGCTCACAGCTTACCACAATCCAAATGCCTTCTGTGCCTTCCATCAGGTGCCCGGTCATGCTACCAACAATTGTCAACGCCTCTGTCACAAGATCCAGGATCTCATTGATGATAAAACCATCTCTCTTTTGCCATCAGAATCCAACACTCCTCAACAAAAACAAGATCTCAATGTCAATCAAATCAGCCTCACTTCCACTAAAAATGCCCCTTCGAGCTTCACCAACAATGATCCCAACCAAACTGAACCAGTCAACGAAGTCACAACCCAAATCAACTGCCCTCAAAGTCGACGAAGAAAATTTTCCCAACTCTCTGCTCCTTTGCCCTTGGTCTGTAAAGAGCTTCTCATGACAGGTTTCCTCAAACCACTTCAACCAACTCCACCCCCACAAAATCCCCCACCTTCCTACAACCCAAATACCTTCTGCATCTACCACCAAACACCTGGTCACCCTACCGAGAGATGCCAACGCCTCCGCCACAAGATTCAAGATCTCATTGACAACGGATCCATCTCTGCTCCACTGGCGAAACTGAATACCTCGCCAAATCAATGAACCATCGATGGCCATGCAGTAGTTCAACCTTCCACGAGTCTTGGAAGTCTTCAAGTGTCGAGTCAAATTTTCACTTCAAATTGAGTCAGTTTGTGTTCCGAGTCTGTTTTTTGTTTTTGTTTTCCTCGTCTATGTGTTTTCATGTTCGAGTCTGTAATGTCTTATTGTTATTGTCAAAAAAAAAAAAAAAAAAAAATTCAAAAAAAGAGTTAATCTTTGTAGTCCTGAACTACGCGCGACCTGATTCCTTGCAAAGGGATACGTAGGCAACCCTTCGTGGTTCGGTCGTAACTATCAAAAATCAATGTTGTCCCCCGTTGTGTTAAAATTGTCAATCATAAACTTGGATTTTTGTAATAATACCTCAACTTGGAATTGTTTTCCACCATCATTTGAGAAACATGATAATCACTTCAAAACACGAGATGGATTTGGATTGAACTCTCGCCCCGTACAAGGAGGATTTTCAATGGACCATTCCCCAACGCCATCAAGAAGCAATGTTTTGACACAGAAAAAGCCTGCTAGGTCGAAAACCCGTAAGGGCGGTCTAGGCAAAAGTTAAGGCAAAAAGCTCGCTAGATCAAACTTCAAAATGAGATCTAGACAAAAGTTAGAGCAAGCATGAGTTCTCCACATCAAGTTGCACAATTCAAAATGAAGAAAGGCATTCTTTGTTTGATTCCCCACATAAATATCCATTGCAAAGCCCTTTTGAGCCTGAATCAATTTCCTTGAAAAAGAACCCAGCTAGGCAGCTATCCCCCACACTGGGGTGAAACAAGAAATATGAAAGTGTCAAACACATGACAGCCAGCAGAATAAAAGGGCCAAAGATACAAGCGTGTGAAGATTCAAAGTATCATAACAATGAAAGTGCCAAACTCATAGGCTTGTCAAATACATGGGTGCAACAAGATGAAGAACACTGAAGAAATTTGAAACGAATGAAAGGAAGTGCTCATTTAAAGCAAAAAGAAGCACATGAAAGCACCCATCAGAAGCAAAAATGGCACAAAAAGTCCAAGATAGCTGCTAGCTCAAATAACCCCGAGGAAAAATGAGATGTTTTGAGCCTATAATCCTTCCTTTGTTAAGCCCATAACCTTGGCCCCATCATAACCTAGATAAAAGTCCTTTCAGATTGGAAAGTGCAACTTGATAGTGAGAATTCAAGTCAAAAGGGAACAGTCTAATCTCCCTTGAAAAAGTCAAAGCATTGTGCAAACACTGGCGTCATGCAAAGCAAAAATCCAAACTGCGGCATATCAACGAGTCTTCATCAACAACCCTCTAAACTCGGGCATTTTGAAGGAAAATCAATGAGGCATCATCAGCAATCTGGGGCATGGGTTCACGACAAGAAATCTTGTGTTTTATTGTAGATTTGAATGAACATCACTTGACGGAGTAAAACAATCACAAAATCAAAATCTAATTTTATCATGACAATTTCGACATCAATGGTGAAGCATGGTTGCCATCTTTCAGAAACTTTGGGTCAACATAGTCTTCCATACCCTTCGAGTTGACATGTTCTTCCGTATCAACCTTTGCTCACTCGGGGCACCCCAATCAAGCCATTCACATAGTTGCTCATATCCGTCATGTCAACCTGGTCAATCAAATTCCCCAAGCCTTGTCTGTCACAATCCACCCCCTTGTCAAAAAGGTCGATCAAATTCCTTGGCCTTGTCGGTCTTATCAATGTCCATCCTTTTGTCAAAAAGGCCGATCAAATTCCTTGGCCTTGTCGGTCTCATCAATGTTATGTCCACCCCCTTGTCAAAAAGGCCAATCAAATTCGTTGGCCTTGTCTGTCTTATCAATGTCCATCCTTTTGTCAAAAAGGCCGATCAAATTCCTCGGCCTTGTAAAAATCCACCTCTTTGTCAAACAGTCAATCATGTAGTCTTAATCTTGTCTATCCTTGACTTATGGAAACGATTTCAATGCATCAAAGAACCCGTGTTTGGGTACATGGTCAATTGGTTGTCAAAACCATCAGCAGAGCCGAGAAAGAAAATCAGAATTGAGGATCATCATCTATGGGGCATGTCAGCCTAATGCCATTTCTGGGGGAAGCATATACCCAAATCCAGGACTGGGGCATAGAAGCCTAAAAACCTCAAACCAATCCAAAACCCAAGTTTTGCTAAGCTCCAACCCAAACCTTGGCCTCAAGGGAAAGACAGTAAAGCAAAAGAGCCACCCATTGAGCCTCCTACTTTTTTAAAGAAGGAATGTTGTCGTTGTTGTCGTCGAGTGTCGATGCACGAGTCGCATGCAATCGTCCTGCGGGACAGTTTTCAATCAATCGTCCTCAATCGTCCTGAGGGACAACTTTTAAATCAATCGTCCTGAGGGACAACTTTTAAATCAATGGTCCTAATGGACAACTTTTAAGTCAATGATCCTGAGGGACAAGTTTTAAATCAATCAATCGTCCTGAGGGACAGTTTTCAACCAATTATCCTGAGGGACAAGTTTTAAATCAATCAATCGTCCTGAGGGACAGTTTTCAACCAATCATCCTGAGGGACAAGTTTTTCAATCAATTTCAAGACCAGAAATGGTCACCTTTTCAAAATTAATTTCAAGACCAGAAATGGTCACCTTTTCAAAATTAATTTCAAGACCAGAAATGGTCACCTTTTTCAAAATTAATTTCAAAACCAGCATGGTCAAGTCATTTGGGATAATCATTGAAAAGCCGCCTAGCTGGTGCATTCAATCAATCAATCATTTACTGTGTACATCAATCATGTCAAGTTGTTTGAGTATATTTGTTTAACCAGTTAGTGCATTTAATCAGTTGTTCTGAGAATTTGTTGTTGATGAACCATTGTGCCGCTAAGACCATCACATTTATGTGTTTGGTTCAATAGCGTATTGATTGCCTCTTTGCTCAGTAAGCAATCACATTTCCTCGATTGTCTCGTTGCTCAGTAGACAATCATCTTATCATTGGTTATCTTGTTGCTCAAGGGATAGCCCCATTAAATTTAGCCTCCCCGTTGTTCAGAGGGTAGCTACACTCAATCACAATCACAATCACAATCACAATCACAATCACAATCACAATCATAGTCACCATCATTTGCTTTTAGTGTTTCGACTCGGGAAGGCTTGACGATTCACGTAAAATCATAATTCATTTGTTTGGCGTTTCACGACCCGGGAAGGCTCGTTGATTCGCATAATTGTTTGGCATTTCACGACCCGGGAAGGCTCGTTGATTTGCATAATTCATTTGTTTGGCGTTTCACGACCCGGGAAGGCTCGTTGATTCGCATGTTTGTTTGGCATTTCACGACCCGGGAAGGCTCGTTGATTTGCATAATTCATTTGTTTGGCGTTTCACGACCCGGGAAGGCTCGTTGATTCGCATAATTGTTTGGCGTTTCACGACCCGGGAAGGCTCGTCGATTCGCATTATATCAATCGTCCTGAGGGACAAAACTTTTTATATCAATCGTCCCGAGGGACAAAACTTTTTAAATCAATCGTCCTGAGGGACAAAACTTTTTAAATCAATCGTCCTGAGGGACAAAACTTTTTAAATCAATCATCCTGAGGGACAAAACTTTTTAAATCAATCGTCCTGAGGGACCAAACTTTTTAATCAATCGTCCTGAGGGACAGGAGAACCCGTTGCATTTGTTTGCATATGCCCCCAGGAACTACGCCGGTCTGATCCCTACAATAGGGTACGTAGGCAGCCTGAGTGGCACGACCGATTGATCTTTAAAGTTTTCCTTTGTATCGCGGGGAATGAGTCGGGTTGTCTATGTCTTGGACGTCACTCATACCAAATCAATGGCATCGAGTCCCGTCCAAGAGGGGCAACTGTAGACACCCCGATTTTGAACCCAGGATGCGCTCGAGCATTCCCGATGATGAAATAGACCAATCGTGCATACCTCGAGGCTAAGAACAAGGCTTGAACTCACCGAACCACCCTAAACCATTCTAAACCCTCCTAGAACAACCTTAACCAACCAAAATGACCAAAATACCCTTCAAACCATCCATAAACCATTTCAAAACAAACCCAAGCCTACACCATCTTCTAGTACATTCAAAACCCTATTTATTGATATATAATACGTCTCAATCCATTTTGAAATGAGGGAGATGTGTCCGTTTTACCAAAATGACTTGTTTTCCCGACCTTCTGAGGGTAAAATGGTCACATACTTGGATGTACAAATTATCTTGGGTTCAAACCACTTGGGTTAGAAAGTACACTCGACAAGCTTTCCAACGCTTCAAACCACGCACGAAACGGAGTTCGGTAGCACCCGGGGCGGCTCCGCAAAGTTTTACCTTTTGAGCAACATCTTTGAGCGCTCAAGCCCTGGACCTTGAGCGCTCAAACCCAAAATCCCACCTTGAGCGCTCAACCCTACGGCTTTGAGCGCTCAACTCTGAACCAGTGAAGAATCTGCAGAGTATCTCATCATGAGATTTCTTGCAGGGGGGAGCGTCTAACTGATTGTATACGTCTTGTACACGTATAATACATTCTACATTGCCCTATTCTACTCCTAAAACTACTCCTAACCCATTCCAAATACAAAACCCACTCTCTCTCTCTCTCTCTACACTTCCCTCCCACTCTCCCTTCTATATAAACCACCCATTGCCCACTGATTTCAGGTTACCAATTCCTACTCCAACTCTCTCAATTCCTCCAGAAACTATCCTCTCTCTCTCTACAAAACCACCCATTCACCACCCAAACCACTTGCAAAAACCACCTTTCAAGCTTCAAATCCGACCATTGATCATCAATTAACCATATACACTGTCTCATTCACCTAGAATATCAACCAAAACCTCTAGAATCAACCACCATCAAGCCCAAATTCAAGTTCAAGCCTTGATCAAGCCAAAAGGTAGTTAAAACCATGTGAAAATCACTGTTTTGGTCTTGCTGAGGGAGACCAGTGGGCTCATTCAAGTTCCTCATACTTGAAATGAGCCTACAAGGTCTGAAAAGTATCATAAAATAGCAGAATTTGGCGATCTGGGAAGGGCTTGAGCGCTCAAGGCCTTAACCTTGAGCGCTCAATCCACTTTGAGCGCTCAAACCCCAACAGAAAGTCAGTCACAGTGTTTCAGCCATAACTTTTTACTCCGAACTCCGTTTTCAACGTATTATATATCAAAACGTAGATAATTTGAAGGGCTACAACTTTGTAGTTTTATGTTTTTCTCATTTCTATATCAAAACCCTCCAAAACATGCAAATAGTGTCGGAAAGATAAATAATTTTGTTCAAAATGGTGTTTTAAGTTCTATTTTTCTCCTTCATTGTCATTTTCCTTGTTTATATCATTCTGTAATCGCATTGTACACTTCACACAAGCATCCACCATCACTTAGTTTGTGTTTTAATATTCATTTACGTGTTTGCCATTCCTGTATCCCCCATTTCGTGTTTAAAATCAAATTTCAAACATTTCCAAAATCCCACAAAATGTTGAGTAGAGACCGGTTCACGGACCGGGCGAGAGGGGTGCCGTAAAACCCTTCCCCTCTCGTTACCAAACCCCCGAATCCGAGAAATCTTTGGCTCCGCCATGATCAGTGAAATCTTTTTCAAATGGGCAAGTGAGTCATCTTTTATCGGTTTCTCGGGTTCGGACCTCAAATCCGGGTGGCGACTCTAACAATCTTCAATCTTTTCAAACGCCAAAACCGAACCGTTTTCCAGTGGACCGTCCACAAACCTCAAAACCCATTTTTCTTGCCACTTGAATTCCATCAATCTTCATCCTTCATAGCCAAGCTTCAATCAAACACCTATAGCCAGACATTTACTGTTCTAGAAAGCTAACCCAAACCTACTTAGCCCCCAGAAGTTACCAAACTACTCATTCAAGTTCTCCAATCAAAGTTCAAGGTAGTTTATCTACCAAAGAAAGTGCTCAAAAGGGCTACCTGAGGGTATACTACCCATTTTTCTTGCTAGTCTACTATACTAGTTAAGGGCTATGGAATGTACAAGTGCCACAAAAGGAGAAAACTTCCTGCACCCATACTTAGTAGCCCGGATTTGCTTTCCATCATTTTGTTCTCTTGTTTCCTAGTGTTTTTGTTTGATTATTTGAGTCTTACACATGTCATTCCTGGTTATTGATCAGCTCCATGGTCCAGAAATAGTATTTCAAGAGGAAAATCACTCTTAAAAGTGAGTTTAGGAATTGAAAAAGGTTTGCATGTGTTTTTTTATGTTGATTCCAAGTTTGATCAGTGTTACTTGGGTAAGTGTAAGATGAGCTTCAATATCATCCAAACTCATCATTAGCATTTTTGAAGACTAAACTCATTCAAGACTAAACTCATTCATCAGATTCTTATGTGCATAGAAGAACATAGACTACCCTATCTCTCTCTTTCAAGACTAAACTCATTCATCAGATTCTTGTGTGCATAGAAGAACGTAGATCATGTAGGAAACAGTTTGGCATATTTCATTTCTTCCCAAAGCATGTCAAAACCATGGTTTTCAAAGTCTAAATCATTTTTCTGGTCTGATTCTGAGCTTTAACCAGCACTAGAAAGGCATGTTTCGTCACTCTGTATATGTCAAAAAAAAAAGAGTGAACACCAACTTGATGTTTGTGAATGAACCCGAGATTGATAAAAAAATCACAGAGTCTTCTGTTCCAGGCGCACATACTCCATAGTCTAGGCGCCTACTCTTATTCCAGGCGCCTGGACTCCCTTAGTCTGGGCGCTCGTACTGGGTCTAGGCGCTTAGACTTGCTGAGTATGGGTGCGTGCAAAACAATCCAGGTGCAGTTTGTGTGGTGTTTGTGAGTCTGTTTTGGGGTCTTTCTGGATTGCTCGATCATGTTTCTGGGTATTATTAGCACATTATGCACTCGTAACATACAACACATGCATTCACACGCTCCATTTTGATTGTACAAATGCATTTACGTGCTCTCGCATGATTTTGGTGAATAAAGTCCATTTAAGCAAGGTTTTCGTAATCCCTTGAACGTTTAGTAGAGACCGGCCATTATGTCGAGCGAAAGGGGTGCCTTAAAAACCTTCCCCTCTCGTAACTTAGCTCCCGAACCCGAGAAATCATGGTTACAACGGGCCAGTGAAACCTTTTCCAAATCAATGGCAAAAGAGTCATTTTAAAGCTGGCTTCTCGGGTACGGTCCTCAAACCCTGGTGGCGACTCCATCAATCGAATCGTTTTCATAAACTTTTTGTGTAATTTTGGAAGGGCGTCCACATTATGTCCGAAATTAGTAGCACAACTCGATAGTTATGTATCGAAAATTAGATCAAATTTCGAGAGTTTAAATCCGAAGTTTAAAAACTATGTGAAAACTAATGTTGCTCTGCTCTGGTCTTTTTTTAGGGTCATGCTTCCACACATGGTAGTCACACAACAGGGTCATTAGGTGCATTAGGTGTACATGACTATACAAAGCACTTCACAACAGAGAAGGTTAGTACTTGGGATGAAGTTATTTACTTTAAACACATATTTTATTCCATACGTGCTATTTAGGCTAAATTTTTCTTGAACCATGTGTTCGTAGGTGTTTCCCAATGAAGAAGAGTTGAAAGACTGGAATTTTTCGACGGCTTAAAATGTAATTATTTTTTGGAAAACATGTTGCATATTGGTTGATGGAGGTTTTCTGTCTTATATTGGCTAGCTATTCACGAGGCCGTGTTTCCCCATGCCATCGATAGCGTTGAATTGGAAAAGATATCGGGAAACGTATGCAACTGAATGGGATGCACTGTTTGGTAGTCGAATCGAAGAGTTTGTAAGTATAATTGGGTCCGACATAGGAACTGCAGAGAGTTTTGATATTGTTGAGTAGTCAATGTACTTAATTTGTTGATGGATGCTTGTAACTTTGAGAATGCGTACTTCTATTTCGCTACTTTAAAATTTGTGCTTGGATGTACTTGTAACTTTATAGAGCTTATATTGGGGACTTTGTGATTTGCATTACATTATCCGTTAATTTTAGTACTTAATTCATACAAGTGTAATTCAAACAGGTTTCAAGACATGCACTTTATGTGTCCATCCACCAACCATAAAATGAGCATACATAACCAAAGTCATAAAATATCCATAGTCTAACCAAACTGTATCAAAACTCTTTAACCCCGATCCCGTGGATCCCCCCGATGCACATTTTCTCCATCGCTTATACCGACCCCACTAGACGACGGTGCTAGATGAACCTCCTCTTCGGGCTGACCCTCTTCGGCCACCTCCACGCGAGGGGGCTGCTCCTGGGCACACTTGGCCTTCCGTCCCGTGGACTGACTAGCCTCCTAGGCCTTGCACCACCGAATAGAAGATGTTTGCCGTTTGTGGTCCATATCTGTTTGTTAGACATACAAAACTTCAGTCAAGTAAAGTAAAATAACAAATGAAATAAAAAAATTACAGAAATAAATATCCAAAAATGGGGCTATATTTCGGCAATTAATTACCGAAAATTGATGTAATATTCAGAAGATAACTACCGAAAAACATTTTGAATTTCGGGAGACAACTCCCAAATTGTCATTGCCCTAAAACTTGTTCCTACCTAGTTCGACAATAAAGTTCTGAAATATGGGTCTTCGTTCGACAATAAGGTTCCGAACTAGTGGTTGTTTTTCGGGAGTTAATTACCGTTTCAATCTTCGATTTGGGCGGTATATGTTCATCAAATTCCGGCCACTTTTCAGTCAACAACAAACCACAATGGAAGAATTTGTAGACAGAGGGAGAGGGAGTGTATTCGTATACACACACACACACACACACACATATATATATATATATATATATACATATAGAGTTATATAGATATATAGATAGATATATAACATATAGATACATTATATACATGTATATACCGAAAAGAAGATAGGGAGAGGGATAGAGTACCTCTTAATCAAGGACCAGAGTAAAGGGAGTGGTCGTCGTCGCCGGTAGGTAGGTCGGTCGGTTAGTCGAATTGTTCTTTGACGGAGGAGAAGTTGGTGGTGGTGATGGAGGTCTGTAACGGATGAGAGAGGGAGAGGGAGGGAGGAGAGAAGAGAAAGGGTTTGGGTGTTTGAAATTTGGGAGAAAAATAAGTGTAAGGGGTGAATGGGTAGTTTTGGAACTTTGTCGGGTTATATGAAGCAAATATAGAGATTTGCAACCTCACCAGGGTTGTATTTAACAAACGGGTTGTACGAAGCCAAAAATGGGTTGCGGATAGAATCACCCTCTACCAAAACTTAAATCAACCTAACGAAATAGTGCTTTCCAGTAAACTAGCATATGCATGCATCATCGATCAATAAAATGGACATACCCCAATTAAGAATCACAAATTATGTTAGGCATAACACTAAATCAAGCAACATAACCCACTTGAAAAGTACTACAATAATTTACACAATATACGTAACTTGCAGTTTCAAGGAATTAATACGAAAATCATACTTGAAATATAAAATTAGTAAAATTGGCCCAGACATCTGGTTATTTAAAAAAAAAAAAAACTAGTAAAATTGATGGTAAGCGGTATACGATTGTTTTAAGCAGAAATACATTCCAAAATTATTACTCTGTATTCTTTAAAAATAAAAAATAAAAAGCAGCTTTCCCGTCAACATACGTAAGTAACTCGTGGCATTATTAAATTTCTATCAGGGCGTTTATTCTATTGGTAACTTGGAAGTTGGAATGGACAGATGATAGCAGAAAGGATTAGGGGTTGGCACCGAAGATGATTGTTTGTTTGGGAATCATAAATTAAAATTCCCAACAACCGAAAGTACCGACAAAAATAAAATAAGCACACCAAAATTGTCAAATTTACATAGTTCGGTCTCAATACACGGCAGAGAGATATTACACTAAACGAGGCCTGAAACTCATAGCTGGAAGTAAGGGTGAGGGTAAAAATGGGGAATATTTTAAATGACCATGAATTCATTAATTTACACCCGCTGTGGTCATTTTAAAAAAAAAAAAAAAAAAACTGATATTAACTTCTTCTTTTTTTTCTTTTTTTTTCATTCGTCCATCCTAGTTCTTAATCTATTACATGGGGAAGGAGGAATGACAATCGATCACGGAATGCAGTGTTAACTTAGTTGGGTAAAAAAGTGTTAACTTAGTTGGGTCATTTTTTACGGTCTCTTCGAGAAATTATGGGATCTAAATGTTGTGAAGGGAAAATTTAATTACAATTAATTCTCTTGCAAGATATCTTTCGTTGCTAATTTATTTATTTTCCTTGTGGTACTAGTGGAGTATTTCTTAGATTGTCAATTAGTAAGAGAGAGAGAGAGAGGAGAGAGATAATTGAAAGTGACGGACACGGCAAGTGTCAGACTTTTTTTTTTATTATTATAGCAATGCATAAAGGAGGTGCGGAAAAGAGTTCATTAAAGGTATTTTTGTCTAGTATTGTCATTAGCCCTCAAAAATTTCTCATCAATTAGAGAGAGAGTGACTTGCATCAATTAGTAAGAGAGAGAGAGAGAGAGAGAGAGGAGAGAGATAATTGAAAGTAGCGGACACTTTCCCTGTCAGACTTCTTATTTTTTATTTTTTATAGCAATGCATAAAGGAGTTGCGGAAAAGAGTTCATTAAAAGTATTTTTGTCTAGTATTGTCCTTAGCTCTCAAAAAATTTCTCATCAATGTATTGGACCCCTTAAAGCCCCAAACTTATCCTTTTGGACAATTGTTAGGCAACCAGTTTAGAGCCGGAAATCGATTTCCATGTATCAAAGCTCGAAAACTAGCCGTTGTGACAA